>PNEQ01018277.1:0-31655 GCA_003012365.1 Medauroidea extradentata | reverse complement strand
ACGCTACCACACTCCTTGCGTGCTCTCAGACGTAAATAAACAGTGCCTCCGAGAGTATGCATCGAGCATGCATTCACACATGCTCGCTACACGTACTCGCACTCGTACTCGTACTCTGCCATTTGGAACAGCACTCTCTGACGTCACTTCCGAGCATGAGTACGTGAGCATGCATTTTTACCTATTTGGAACACAGCCTCAATACTTGCTCTGTGAACGTACTGAAAGCTGGCTGTATGGAAAATAAATGGCTATAATTTCTTTGGAGGAGTTGGGAGGAGAATTTTTTTTCTGTGGTGTATACAAACTACAGGAGTGTGTAGAGGTTATGTTTTTTTACTATTAAATAGATTTAATTCATTGTGTTGATGATGTCTGCTATGTTAACAGCCGATTGGTGTCCATTAGGAAAGGATGCTTATTTCAGGTAACACTTAACGGGAGTCGCGTAATTAAGTTTTTTTAAAACAACATTTTTGGTGATTGTAAACACCATCAAACGACGTTTTAAATCAGGTGAGAAAATAATTTCATCTCGATATGTGCTCAGTATAGCATTGCCTATGTTAAATATTTATGAGTTTGTGTAAATATGCCAGGCATAACGAATAAAATCTAAAGATTCCTTCTATTGGATACGGTTTTATTTAGGTCTTTATTCTCCGGTGAATGGTCCTAACCTAGCAAAAACTAAATTGTTTACAACAGATGAAATTGATTTTAGTTATGTTAAAATCATAGCCTATTTGACAAATTGATCCAGATGCAAAAAATAATATTAGTATTGTAATTTGGCTACCTCCCGGTGATAACTTCATCCTCTTCCCTCACTAATTCCTAAACTTTCCTACCACGTCTCTCAGTTCCGATTTATCGTTTCAGTAAATTTCACTCCTTTACCAACCTCCCTAAGCATAGACTGCCTACCCTTTTTACTCTCCTCAACACCCTCTGAATCTTCGCTCTTTATTATTCCCATAAATAAAAACAAAACTAATGAAATAGATTTTTTTGTTGCTGAGAACTCTGAAATATCATGCATATGCATTTGTGAACATTGGTATAGTGAAGAGCAGTTAATAAGTATACGTATTAATAACTATAGGATAGGCAGCTATTACTGCAGGCAAAACTCAAAATGTGGCAGTGTTAGCATTTTCGTTAAAATAAAACTTTATATAGAAAATCTGTCCATAAATAAACTTTTTGAAATAGCTGCTACTGAAATTGCAGATGTTAATGACACATAGGCCTATTTAGTAATTTGTGTGTACATACCCCCCAGTAGCTTTTTGAAACTTTTTTTAAAAACGTAGATGATCTCCTTTTTAAAACAGCAAATATTAGTAAAAGGGTAATTTTATGTGGGGATTTCAACATAAACATCAAAAATCCTACTAGAGATACCCAAGCCTACCTTACTATCCTCCAGCATCATGGTATGGTACTTAAAACCAATTTTGTGACTAGAGAAACAACACAAACCTCATCCATAATAGATCACATTACTGTTAGTACGTAACAACATTAGCAATCCATACCTGCAGAGAATAGATGGTTCTATGTACGACCACTATGGTCAATTATTGAAAATAAATTCCTCCAAAATTAAAACTAGTAGTGTGTCTATGTACATTAGAAACTACAGAATATTGCCATCATTCTATCAGGATTTGAAATGTGAACAGTGGGACTCCATTCTCTGGGCAGAGACTGTTAATGAAAAGTTTAGAGCATTTATGAACATATTTTCCTTAAAAATTTGGGAAGCACTTCACAAAAAAACTTATAACAAAATGTGCCACCAGAGACGACAAGGGCTGGATTACTAAGGGAATTAAAACCTCTAGTAAAATTATGAAAATGCTTTATCAAAGGAGCAAATCTGATAGTTCTCCGGATTTTATTCATTATTATAGAAATTATAAAAGAATATACAAAGCATTATTTAAAGTAGCAAAATAGAAACATGTTGAAAACCAAATAAACAAATCTGACAACAAATCAAAAACAATCTGGAACATTATAAACAGAGGAAATGGTAAATTAAGTCACACTGTAGAGACTCCGCAGTTAGTTGATACAGCCAACAACTCAATAGAATCTGCTTATGACTCGCAAATTATATAAATAAATTTGTCAGTCATGTAGCTGACCAAGTGAAAGCTAAAATGCCCTTACAAAAAAACACACCAATGTGAAAACTAAAACAGCTGACTTAACACTCTTTCTATACCCAGTCACCTAACACGAAGTAACAGAATGTATGAAAAAAATTAAGTAACAAAAAATCTACTGGAATTGATGAAGTGCCTTTTAAAGTAATTAAAGAGTGCTCAGAACTACTTCTTACCCCTCTTGTCCACATTATTGAGTCATTTAAAGGTGGAGTTTTTCCTGAAAACTTAAAAATAGCTAAAGTGATACCATTATTGAAATCAAAAAAGGTGATCCTTAAAAATTTTTTATTACAGACCCATTTCACTCCTGAATTCTTTCTGAAAAAATATTTGAATATTTAATTAATAGGAGAATCATTAACTATCTTACAAAATATAAACTACTTAATACATCCCAGCATGGATTCCTAAAGGGAAGGAGCACTAAGTCTGCTATAAGTGAATTTTGTAGAACTTGTAACAGAGTGCAAAGACAGGTCAGAGGACGTACTCGGAGTGTTCCTTGATCTGTCTAAGGCATTCAACACAGTTGACCACCAGTTACTTTTAGATAAGCTATATAATTTAGGAATTAGAGGAACTACTAATGAACTATTAAAATCATATTTACAGGCTAGAACTGATGCAAGTCAATGGGAAAAACAAGAGCAATATTGTTGAGTCCACCCACTCTGAACTAAGAGTAGTAAAAGCAGGTGTTCCTCAGGGCAGTATCCTGGGACGACTTCTATTCTTGATATATGTTAATGATGTAAGCATGCAACTACCCAATATACCTATAATTTCTTTTGCAGACTATACAAATGTTCTTATTAAAGCAAATAAAGAATTCAAGTTAGATGACATGGTTAGTGACACATTGTATAGGCTTAACTCTTGGTTTGCCTCAAATAACATGCTACTAAGTCTAGATAAAACAAACTATACTTTATTCTCCTCTATAAACAAAACTCTCAGGAGCTAGATAGTATTAAAGGACAATGTTAAACTTCAGCCAGTAGAGTACACCCGCTTCCTTCTTGATAACTCCCTGTCATGGAAGCAGTATACAAAATGCCTACTGAAAAAACCAAACAGTACTTGTTACATGCTTAGAGCATTGTCGTGTTTAACCACTGGACAATGTCTGTGGTCTGCATATTTTGCATATTCACATTCACACATCACCTATAGTATTTTTTTTTGGGGACAAAGTAAGTGAAATTTGCAATCAAATATTAGTTTTACAAAAAAAAATGATAATCATACTGCAAATGCAGCACTCCGATAGCTGCCACAAAGTTTTCAAATCTGCTAACATATTAACTGTGCCATCTATTTATTTATACAAAACACTCCTTTTTATTTTCCAGAATAAACACAAACTCAGCACGAATAAGGACATTCATAAACACTGGACACGCAACCACCATAATTTTCGTATCAATAGGGTCAATAAAAATAAAACCATAAAAGCCTTACATAATACGGGAACACATTTATTTAATAAACTACTTAGCTGCAAAATTAAAATCAATAGGCCTACTTATTATTTAAGACAAAATTGTTTGAATTTCTTCTTGAGAAGTCATTCTATGATGTCAATGATTTCTAAACATAATTAACACCATGTGCAAAATAATTTTTTTTATTTTCCTATGTATATCTGTACTGTAGGTACTACTTTACAATATGTGCATGCGTGTCAAGACCTTTTCTGTTGTATTATCACAGCTGGCTGTTGTTTCGTGTACTAGTCTACTCTAGAATAATTGTTTCTAATTATATGTCTATAGACATCTCCATAAATGAACCATTGTTCTTCTATTGCTAAGATAAGTACTCTTACTAATTAAATTTCCAATTTGGCCCATCACATATTTGTTGTATCACATGTTTATATATATATATATATATATATATATATATATATATATATATGTGTGTGTATATGTAGACACACACACAGTGTATATATTTGTGAACGTATTGAATGTGACAAGTTCAATAGCATGTAATTGCTCAACTGAATGCTGAATAAATCAAATGAAATCCCCGTATAATAGCAGCTTTTCCTTCACATTTCTCACTCTCCATTACCCACCTTAAAAGTGGTGACGTGTGAAGTGTTACTGGGAAGCTGTGCATAGCTGTAGTAACGAGGTACGACTCTGCATTGTCTGCAGAAGCATTAGAATGGTGGTGCCAGTACACTCTCATGCAAGAGATGTAGAACTAATTCTCCAGCAACATGTCTTAATCTCCACATGTTTCCAGAATTCTGTTCTGTGGATTTACCATGAATGAAACCAAATTGTTCGTTTTTAATAAGTTTATGATAATTATGAAAAACTATCAATCTATTTAACATAATTTTCTTGAATATTTTTGTTAAATTAGATAATGTGCCAATAGGTCTGTAATATTGAGTTTTTTCTTATTTGCCTTCAAATAAAGAGGGATTACTTTGGCATATTTTAACCTGTCAGGAAAAATACCTTGATTATAGGTCGTTCGGGATAAAGTGAACACTAAAAATTTTACCTTTTAAAAATATCACTAGCCATTGCTGCATACAATACAACGTTAACTCTAGTTGCTTTACTGCTTGTATGGTTGGCAGCGAAATTATGCAGTATAGTTCCGTGTACTTTCTTATTTAAACACAACAATATTGAAATAAAAGTAACCAAAATTGAGGTTATTCAGTGTTATATAATTAGTAGAACTTTTTTTGTAACAAACTGTATGGATTTATACTGACTGTACAATTTATCTTAAACATGCAACCATCAAGTCACATGTCCAGAGAGGTGAGACATTTCCCGTTGTTAGCCATTACGTGCGGAAAGATACAAAATGGCTGAAAATAGAATCTTTTTAGTGTTTACTTTATCCCGAACTGGCTATAAAACTCTCATTACAAATATGGTTATCACTAAAATTCTTGACAGTAAATTGATTTAATCATGGTTAGCTTAACACAGGCTATACACATCCAAAGTACATCTACGTTATGTTCAAATGTATAGTCTTTTAAAAGTCTTTTTAACAATTTGTTAGGGGCCTCTCAACACTCGTACACACTTACGCATTTCTTTACTAACAGGGCTTAACTTTTCGGCCTACTCTAAATTTTGACTGATGTGTACTTAAGTGAAGAAAATATAAACTTTGATGAATGGATTAATTTAATATATTTAATCACTTGGCTTTAGTTTTGTTTTTCTTCACCTGATGACACCAATACGAACATATTTAGCAGCCAAAGTCCACCTGCAGGTCCAAAAAAAACTGGTTTACAGTACCAGACTCGATGGATGGGCTGTTAAATGTACGTTAAAGGTGATGAGAATCTAGTGTTTGTGCATGATCACTGTGCCGGACTGTCTACAGCCAATGAAAACATATGTTTATAGGCTAATTTGCTGTGTTCACTATGAAACTTGGATAAAAAATTAACAGAGAACAATCTTAGTGCACCATTCTAAACTTTACTCAACTTTATTCATTTCTGTCTCGCAGGATGTGGACATTCATTCACTGCTTCCAGTAAACAGTAGCTTATATGATTACTCCAAAATTCAATAATATGCAAGGAAATAACAAACTCGGGTACTCTTGTTGAACCAAAATCACCTGGCAGGGAGAGACAGACATAGTTGACTTACAAGGGGTATGTATAGATGGAGTTGAGGGTTGTGCACATTGTCCCCAGGTGTAGTTCACAGCCAGTATAGACAAGCAAGAACTCAAGGTGATTCTCGCTGGCCACACTCACCATGTATCCTACGCCCTTGCCTCGGGCCCTCTGTGCACACGCCAGGGCATTGCTCCACTGCAGGACATCTGCTAACATGGTCCTCTACCCAGTTACACCATCAATCTGGTCTTTGTTATTAAGTGGTTTCACAATGTGGTTAGCACAAGCTTATATAACCCCACTGATATTTTATTTTTAAGTTTGTGTATAACTTCAGTTACTTCATGTTCAGTAGTGATCACTTGTATAGTTTTTGTATTAACAAGTAGGTTATTGTGTTTTTAAAATCATACTTTCCACTAATTTCTTTATCATTAACATTCTTTTGTGATGCAGCAGCAATTTCTGTGAAAATAAATTAAAAAGCTGTATTGGTAATAAATAACCTGCTGACTAATTCACATGCTCCTACTATCTACTGACGTCAAACTTCTATGAACAACTATTGAATTTATACAAGATGAAAACGTAATCCGAAAGCCACCGGTCAGACTCCTCTCGTATTATAATGCTGAACTGCTGAAAATTTTATATTACAGTATTGAAATATTCATATCCCTTTATAATAATCAAAGGCATAATTAATAACACTCATAATATAGTAACATCACCTTTTAAGTTTATTTACAACAGTGTGTGTCTTGTGCCACGCAACTTCCTACAAAGAGAGGAAGTTGCATAAGTGTACCATGGAATGTGGTGCTTTCACACTGAGCCTTAAGAGTGCGTGGTAGATAAATAAACCCTGAAAACATTAATGGATGACTTGAGGTACCCACCCTCTGACGTCACCACATCACGTGACAAAAGAGGGGAAGGGATGAACTGTGGGAAACAGAAGTACGCCAGCCATGCCTTTCACTGTGCCGTAAGGGAAACAGTGGGTCAGGCATGTGTTTATAGCTGGTAAAGCAAAATGGTTCAGTATGCAGAAGTTCTTGTTTTGCAGAAGTAATAATATTTCACGCATTTTCACGTGATCCTACGAGTTTTAAGCAATGGAAAGCGAAGGTTAGGCGGGACGATCATCTCCCATAACACCGGCGATGCGCAAGTGCTCAAAACACTTAGTTGAAAGTGATTACCGAACAGTTTTCAGTGGTTTTAAATTTATTAAAAAAGATGCTGTTACAAGTATATTTACTTATACATCACCACGACAGTTCTAAGCAACTTCGCCGAAAATTGAAGTATAAAAGTGATAGTAAAATGTCTGCACATTGTTATAAAAGCTGTAGCATTCTATTTAACATTTGATGTGTCTTTGAACTGTGTTTTAAAAGGCATACTTTACTAATTAATTAATGTGCAAGGACTTTCTTAAAGTTACCCGTTGTTAGTTCAGATGTAGGAAAACATAATATTGAAATAATAATTCACTTCTCCAACACTAACCATAGACTTTAAATGCAAGCTCCTCGACAGTTGTTAGAAGCCAACGTGCGTAGCATACTTTCTTATGTGATACTTGTCTTACATGTAGATCATAAATAATTGCAAGCACATTTTATACTTAAATTAATTCTCTCTTCAAATCAAATCAATGTAGGCGTACTTATTAAGATGTAAATAAATGATGTTAATTATTATACCTGAGATATACTTTGCCTGTCTATAACAAATAGGCCTATTAATTCCTTGTACTGTAAAATATGACATACGTGCAATAATAATGTTACGTACTCGTTAATATTTTTAGCCTACTGTACTGTACTTGAGGTGAAAAACATTTACAAAAGACTGTGAGTACCTATACTAAAGCAAATACTTTGAACTGTTAAAAATATACAGAATTACAACATTTAGGCCTAGTATATAATTTATTTTCCACAAAATAAGAGATGTCTAAAATAATAGGCCTATGTTACAACTTCTCTTTAAACTACTGTAAAGTTAATTTATTGTTTATAAAAAAATACCGCTCATACTTTGTACATTGTTGAAGGTTATGGCGGGTAACAAAATATTCCCTACACTTACACATTATACGTACAGTTTTCAGCGTTGCTGTACTGACATTTACGCATTTAATGCTTTTTGAAATTAATTATATTGTTGCCACAAATTAATTTGCACGTCGAAAACGCAGATAATGTATTTTATTGTATACTGTCTTGTGAATTTTATTTTAAACAATTTTATTATACCAAGTGAAGCCTTCCACCTGTAAACTTCTCAGCTGTTTTACTTATTGCATGTCCGAATTGACAGATTTTGTAGACAAAACTATCATGCGACCCAACTTTGTATCTAAAAAAGATGATGTATATTATTGGTTTGGTTGTAAAGGATACAGACAAACAGGGCCGTCCAAATTTAACGATAAAATGCCACAAAACTAAGAAACTAGCAAATCGCCATGTCTGACACGGCGTTAACCTATGCTATATTTATTTGCTATTTACACTCCACAATTTTTGTTTGAACATGTTATATGCCTTACGAATTTAACAATTATTATTTCATACTTAAACGTGATTAAGAGTAGTAAAAGCATGACCATCTTATTTTGTATGTGACACTGATGTAGGCCTAACCTCGAAAGCACCATGCATGTTACGTTTTTTAATGAGCGGTTCATATTTAATACTGGCGTAAGTTGCAAAATCTGTACCCTGCTTTACTCGCATAGTATGTGTGTGTAACGTGAAACTCGTTATCCATTTCTTCGCTAGAAAAATACACCGCTCTGTCACACTAATTCTTCTTTTGTCGTGCGTAACAATACGTCGTCATAAAAACAACACTATCACTTCTGGTTGTCCACACATCTTTGTACGGTAACACAATGACACAAACAAACAGTAGCCTTCATTGGAAAGCCTCCAACTTCTCAAATTCCCTACAAAACTAAAACCACTACTCATGTCGAAAGTTTTAAAGTAATTCAATGATTTCTTCCATACTAACTATTTCAATATGCTGCTGCATCCATTTGAAAACACATTTATTTACGTTCGTGGTTCCCACAGTTACTAGTAGTGCCTCTGGCGAGTCTCGCCATAACTTCTAGGCTCCGCCTCTTTTCAAGTCGTCCATTGATTTCGACACTTTTTTGAAGCCAATATGGATAAATTACTCAATGACAATCCTAGGTAATGGTATTTGCTAACTTTATGAGTAAATATTTATCCAGAATTATTAATTCGTTACGCGTGATCTCTTGCGCCGCAGTTAAATGCACGAAGTTCCTGCGTCAGAGATTGTGCCTCAGAAGTTTGTAATACTGGAAACAATTTTGTTTAAAACGTTGGCTAAAACTATTGTCTGGGATTGATAGTGTTTAATTTTTGCAAATTGGCTTCAAGTAACCTACAGTTATAGATTAATGCTTTTACTGTTGAATTATGTACCACGCCCTCTTAAATGCCCAAGAAGTCTCGTGCTGCTTTCTTTGCAGGATGCACTTTGAGTGGTGCCTGATCCTACTTGCTCACATAATTTCACTCATACCTCAAGCAATACTGCATCATCAAGCTGAAAAATGTGTGGTTTCAGCTGTACTGGAATAAAATTGTGACTTAAGGAGAATGGGACTTTTGGTAGTAAAGTTCTGTTATGTTGCAGAAAAGCATAGCTTTAGCCTATGTAAAACTTGTTTTTTAATGAAGTCATATTTCTCCACAAATGCAATGTTAAATCCAAAATTTACTTTCTCAAATACATTGAAAATACTGAAACTTCAGATTCTCTTATAACAATTATCAATATTCCATAGAAAAGTATTCTGGAAAAATATTTAAATAGGGCCTAACCAAATTTGCTACACTTCAGCTAGTTAGTTTGTACATATTTTTAATAAAAGACATGCAACAAAATTTTCTAAATAGCATGAACTTGAAACCAATGTACGGCAATGTTATAGTACGAATCACTCTTAAGTGTTTTAATGAAGCAATTTTACACTAGGACACTTTATAGGCCCTAGTTAAAATGTGATTGTTATAAGAATCTACTGATTTTCTTAGGACCAATCACAATTTTTTTATTTTATTTCCTCACTAATATCAATAAACTATAAAGTAGTTTAAAGAAAGTAATTTTAAAAAAAATTAAAATACACATGTAAAGAGTCATCTTTGTTCTTAGTTTGGCCTAATTATTATGTGGCGTATCATTTTCATAAGTGATGTACTTTTTCTTTACTGTACAGCTTTTAGATAGGCGTACTAGATTTATGATAAGCCATTTTACTATTTTTCTCCAGAATACTGCTTCAGTTTTGCGCTTAAATGTGTTGCAGGAAGTTTGAAATCTATTCCATGTCATGGCAGAATGAGGTGAACTTGGACAATATGGTGGTATCAGCAGCTTCGTATGGAGGCCCTATCGCAGTGGTGAGGGACCGCAAGAAGTTTGTGAAGATCCAAGGCAGCAGTAAGCCAGTGATATCAGTGTACACATCCTCTGGCAAGCAAGTGTCGTCCATTGTGTGGTCCAGTGGCCAGATAGTAACTCTAGGTTGGTCGTCCTCAGAGGAGCTGTTGTGCGTGCAGAATGATGGCCATGTACTGGTCTACGACATGTTTGGAACCTATCGACACACCTTTGGCATGGGACAGGCAAGTGCATCAATAATCTAGTCACCTAACTATATGTTTCTTTACAATTTTTTTTTCTGTTTGACTGGATGTTTTATCTTCAGAAATAAAGCAGTTCTGTGTTCCAACATATGCTCATAATCAAGATAAATATAATTTTTGCTTCTAGTAATCTAAAGTTCTTTTTGCTTCTAATAAGTCCTACTAAGTTAAGTCTGTTTTAAGTCTATGAAATCAGTAAAGATTCTTTACTTTTTCTTACCTATGAACTTAATACAAACTGACTGTGTTAGTGTAAAAGCTATGTTGCCACTTCATTCATTCCAATTTTGGTTTCCCTTGATTTTTTAAAATCACTTCAGATAATGCAGGTATGCTTTCACAATACTGTTACGGGGGTAACTAGGGGCGTGCTTAGCTTCCAGATGTAGAGAACTCACGAGAGGAACACAACCTTAAAAATCTCTAGATTTGTTTTTCCAGATGTCTGGACTGTTCACAACTACAGTGCAATTAATTTGGTTATATACGTCTCTTATCGTCACTCCTAACTGCCTCAAGATAGAGGGTGTTTCCAATTTAAAAAATAAAAAAATTAAGTTAACTTACGTGTTCCGATAGCCTATCTTCATGCTCTATTCCAGCGGGCACCTTCCCACTGCCTCTCACCAATGACAACGACCTCAGGGGGAGGGCAGACCCCCCCTTATAAAGCTTTGAACGCTCATGCCCTACTTATCCCGCATTTCGCGCGAGGCGATGACCCCAGTGCAGTGCCCCCGACATGTGAAAACATAACCGCCCGGGTTTTCGGTTAAATCTCTACGACCAGTAGCAATCCACAAGGACCATGCCAAAACGCGAAATATAAATACAATAAAATTATGAAATTTTGTATTGACTGGAAATTTGCACAAAAAAATTAGGGCCTCATAAAAATCAAATGTAACAATACAGTAAGCTTAATTAAGTGAAAAACTATCCAAACCATTATTTGCTTAAGTTTACACCATCAGGAAGATGTAGGCCTACTTGAGAAGCGTCCCTCATAACAGAACATGAATATAACTGCACTTGCTGGCAGCTTCCTACCAAGTGCACCTAGCATGTTACCTCTTAGGATCAACCCAATAGTGCCTAACCCCTCCTGGGCCAAGCCTGTATGGAGCATATCCTCAATAACAGGTAGTTGAAAATAAATATTGTTCTGTCCCCGCTTCTCATCATTTGTGATTGGAGTTTCCTTTCCCTCCTGTTTGTCATCAGATCACACATGCTGTAATTGTGCTATAAGTTTTTCTACTGATGAACAAAAGTACTTCACTGCCAGTTGGTGCATGAGACATTAAAATACCTTGGGCTAAACCAAACTTCAGTGCATGACATTGTGTTTGAATTAATATGACAGAATGACTTAATATTATTTTGGCCTCTGTATTTGTGAGCATGTATATCACTGATGCTGGCACTTTGTCTAGACGAGACTATTTTTTTTATATAGCTCAGAATCAAGTTGGGCAAAATGTTGCTCCATACGTCTAAGAAGTAAATGCCAAGATTTTACATGATAGTCATTCTGGTAGGAACAGTCTTAAGGCCAAGCAGGCTCTTTATTGGCCAGCAATACGTGATTCTCTCTTCTTGTCATCCTTTTCCTTTCTGGAGCATATTGCAAGTGGTTCCCCAGGACTGATTATTTGTAATATGTATGCTTTATTCAGTGTAGCATGCTAGGTGTACTTGGTAGGAATCTGTCAGCTAGTGCAGTTATTCATGTTCTATTGTGAGGGACACTTCTCAAGTATGTCTCCTGATGGTGGATAAGAAATATAGCAGTTTTCCCTGCATGGTTTACATTACCTGACAAGTCATGTATATATGCCTAGGACAGACTTGGTTTCACAGTACCTCGTGCTCTTAATGGTGTTGGACTTGAATGCTATGTTGGCTACATTGGTTCTGTGAAGGCACTGGCAGTGTGGACTGTAATGGCTGAGCATGGGATCCTAGTGATTGCTGTAGCAATAAGTTAGAACTATGAAACTTGTAACATTAGTTATATGCAGATAATATACAGGATGTTTCTTGAATAGGGGGACAAACTCAGCATGTGTGTTCCTCACGAAAAACTATGACGAAAATTTGTGGAACTTTTCACCTAAACGCAGTATCATGGGAGTAATGGGCCTCTGAACTTCTGAACATCGAATTTTAAGAAAGTATTTTCCCAAAATATCGGAAACTAATTCACATAAAAAAAGCAAAATTTTCAGCATTGCTTAATGCTAGTGGGATCTTCAAGCCTACAGTAAATGCTGCTTTATACCTTCCACCCTTATGGAAATAGCAGGGCTTGCTACCCTCTAATTGCATACAACTTTTATATCATCCGGAGTTTGGAACATTTGAAGATGTTTTATTGAGTAATGAGACCTGTTTGACAAAAAAAAAGTCCTCTTATCACAACTGTCTAGGATGTACAGTTTATGCTCAAAACACACTTGAAGATTCGCGCCGACATACAGAGCCTAGAACATAGGCAATGCTGCGAACATGTGCGTGAGGTGCTCAGCGTACAGATAATGGTGGACATTCACTGCTAATAACATGTCATGTACAATATTGTTTAAGCCACAGACCAGTTTGATCCTGGCATTCTACATACATATCGTTGCAGCCAGTTCTGAACGAAAATGGTGGGTCCTAAGCAGTTTAAACATGTGTAAATTATATAGTATCGTCATACTGACAGTAAATCAAACACGAATAACTTCGGGAAGTAATACTTTAAAATGATAATAATACTACATTGTCTGTGTCATGTTGTTTCTCTAAATTATGGCAGCTACAACCGCCAATGTGCTCTAATGGTCACGACACTTGCCTCCGAACAAGACAATACGGATCCACCAGGATCACACCAATTTTCACACGTGGGAATCGTGCCGGTACGATACCGTAAGTCGGCGGCTTTTGTCGGTGTTATCCATTTCCATCTCTCAAGACCTTGGATGTTACGAGCCATTGAAATTTCTTAATTCAATCATACTGACAGTATTCCTACAAAAAATCCTTTACGTTTGTTGTTGGTTCGTAACTCATAAAATAATTTTTACTTTTGTTGTACTTTTACAACTATTGTTAATGTCGCTATTTACTCAATTTCAATAGCACAGTGGTATGTATTGCTATCACGTGATACTTTGTTTTTTAAACGCAGCCCACCCACACAACTACTACATGTGTGTTGCAAGTAGCCTATATGGCTCGACACACTGTATTTTATGCATGTATGCTACATACGTAGGTACTTCTCAAAGGGGTTTGGCGAAATACGTTCATTTCGAAAAGAATAAACTGTCTAAACTGTTTCCCGTTTGCAATCACATCCATGTTCCATATTAAGGAAACGTCGTGACCTACCACATTTTCAAAGATGTAACATGACCCATGTATTGCTGCATCGTGTGGTGAAACTAAACGTGTATGCTAATCAGTTACATTTAAATCCCATTCTTTATAAAAACAACATTAATTCCGACACTTTAATATCAAGTGTTACTTCACGGGTTTTGGTTTATTGGCAGTATAATGATACAATATCATTTACACATGTTTAAACTGCCTGGAACCCACCATTTCAGTTCAGAACTGGCTGTAACAATATGTACGTAGAGTGCTAGGATTATACTGGTCTGTGGCTTTAACAATCAATATGTTCACACAAACAGTTTCCGAAACCTCACTTTGTAAACTGAGATTTCAGGGAAGTGTTTATACCATACGTGAAATGTCGGTTTAGGAATGTTAAATTAGGGTGTCTTGGAAACAACCGCAGGTGTCCAAATAAGTTAACACTTATTCAGATTTGAACAGTGAAGTAAACAGTAAAAAATATGGAAACTGATAGAATGTTAGAGAAATCACACTAATTTACCTGTTCTAGTGAACAATTTCAGCACATAGCGAACATATTTGCATTTGTGAAATTTCAGTTGTTATTAATTTCTTAACACGCAAACGCTACTAATTTCTTAACACTCAAAATTGTGTATTTATACTGCAGCTACTGTCATACTAATTTTTAACATTTCACTTACTTTGCATTTCCAACACAGTACAATATCTTTCAACCAACTGCTGTAGTACTTTGGTTCTGGCCAAAATTAAGGGAAGCCTCAGTTTACATGTTTATACTGTACACGAAACTTAGCTTTCGTCACGAAACTTGAATTACAAACTCAGGTTGCCCTCAGCAACGAAACCTCTCTTTCACGCCGTTTACACCGCACTGAAACAGCAGTTTCCGATACCCAGGTTTCCGAAACTGCAGTTTCGTGTGTCGGTGTAAACATACTGAAAATTGTACATATTATCTGCAGTGAATGTCCACCATCATCTATACGCTAAGCATATGATATGCAAGTTCGCAGCACTGCCTATGCTCTAAGCTCTATGTCTACGGTAATCTTCAAGTGTATTTTGAACGTAAATGGTATATCCTAGACAGTTGCAACAAGAAGAGCTTTTATGTTGCACAGGTCTCATTACTCAATAAACCATGTTCAAATAATTGAAAATTCGGACGGCAAAAAAGTTGTATGCGATTAGAAGGTAGCCACCCTTGCTATTTTTATAAGGGTGGTAGGTATCAACAAGCATTTCCTGTTAATTTATAGATCCCAACAGCAATAAGTGCTGCTGAAAATATTATGTTTATATGTCAATTAGTTTTCGATATTTTGGGAAAATACTGTTTTAAGATTCAATGTTCAGAGACCCATTACTCCCCTAATATCGTGTTTAGATGAAAAGTGCAAAACATGTTTCGGTAATAGTTTTTCGTGAAGAACACGCATACAGAGTTTGTCCCCTTATTTAAGAAACCTCCTGTATATGTGCATCAGACCATTCTGTGTGTTACTGTAACCATTCATCAACAAACTGGGTTGCATGTTAATATCTCTACTAGAACGGTTGCAAGCTTACTGGGAAGTATTCTCTTGTGTTACGTGTGTAACTCTACTAGATGCCAGACAAGCATTTATAGTGTCCTATTGGCAGAAAACAGGAGAATGCTCTTAGGCTCAGCATCAGTTGCATTATTGGATTGTTTTAATTTTTATTTTCTGTAAATTCTGATGAAAAGAAAAATGTGGAATTTGCTAATGTGAAGTGAATTCTACATATTGACCTTTGCAGTGCAGCAGAAGCATCACAGTTGAGTTTGAGCTTTTAATGTGTATTAAGGCAGCAATTGGGCCAGCATTTTATTATAGTCTTAATCTACTGGACTGATAGCGGCCTACATGTAGTCTTACTTTAATGCTCGTACTGTAGTGAAAGGTAAATAGTATTCATGCTATAATAGCACATATTTTTATTCTTAGAACTTCATAAAAGTGAAGAAAAAAATTTCCAATAATGTAATTGATGCTGAGCCTTAACCTTGATGGAAATGTACATGAAAAGTGGATTAGGAGCATTGCCTTGTGTACATAGTCACAAGTGGTACTGATGTAATGGTACCTTCTGACACCACCACGCTAGAGAAGAAAATATCTACATGAAAGGTAGTGTTGTTAAATGTTACTCGGGAAGATGCTATGTATCTTACATTCACATTCAGTTGGAAAGATGAAGATATTAGTTACTATGAAAAGCTTATCAAAGTATTTGTGAATTAGTACTATCAACAAGAAGAGTAATTCTTTATTATTTTCTCACAAGCCAAGAGGGCAATACACAACTGTGGTTGTGTTGACGAAACTCATAATGTTACGGGATCAAATTGTTTTGGTACAATAATAATAATAGTACAATAATAATAATAGTAACAGTTTGACTTGAATACAATAGGTTTTTTTTTTTTGCATTTTTAGCTTGCTACAGAGAATAAACCAATGAATAAACACAAATATATTTTAGTGGTGTGTTAAGAGTTATCGTGGCAATGTTTTGCCAAATTTTCAGAATTTTTGCACTTGCCTTTTTTTTTCTACAGCTTCTCAAAAAATAGATTTTTCACAAAAACACTGGCTTTAGGAATTTTTTTCACCCAGAAGGGATCAGGTAAACTGTATCGACAATATATCATTGCCAAGTACTGTACTCCATGTAGACTTACTTGCCTCAAGATTTCATGGTGTTTTTTGAATTTGGAAAGAAAGTAGGGGCAGTTAAAAATAAAAAAAAAAGTCAGTTTCAATGTCAACTTTTATGTCTATATATGAAGACATATAAACAGCATTCTGTTTATGTTTAGTGGCATTATTAATAGCCCTAAGTCTCCTCTTTGCAATGACATGACACATGACTTTGTATCTTTAATAGATATTACGATATTAAACAAAACATAAAGGCTTAAAAATGTAAATTTTGGCACATGGCAGTTGCCATATTGGTCTGTAAAATCTAAATGGTGGCAGATAAAAATCAATAACTTTGGGTTCACGCTGTTTGAGTATGTACTTTTTATGTGACAAAATTTTTAACTTTTTTCAAAATGGGTCAGCAACCACCCTTGGGTGATTTTCCATGGAATGACCCAAACATCAGTTGCAGATGTTTTCATAATGATAAATTCACTGTAACTGTGACACCTATTACAGTAATATTATTTTATTTATATTTATTATTTTTTCACATTTTCAGTTAATAGTTAATAGAAGGCAGCTCAGTTAGTGTTGTGACGTGTGTCAGAGTGCTGTATTTGTACATACTGTGAAATAAACTTTGTTTTAGAAATAATGGGAGGAGAACATTACAGAGGTTGGTTTGGTGTACCTCGTAGTTACCATTTTTCCCTTACTGAAGGGTTAAGATTTCTGGTGTTCATATAGTTATTTCCAAGAGTCCAATAGATGATTTTTTGTTTTAAAGAAAGTATGATGACCAATATATTGTGAGAATTCTCTAGTGTACCGGTAGTACTCATTATTAAAATACCAATCATGTTTTAGGTAAAATATTGCAGACTGCATGCATTGTTTATTATGCTACACATTTTATATGTCATTATTATATAACATTAATTATCTCTTATGATTATTTTGATGATATTGATGACCACTACTCAGAATAGTGTAGTATCATATTTTACTTTAAATGCAACTTTTGAAACTTGAATTAAAATTCACATGTTTTGTAATTTGCTATTAATGTTGTGTGTGCAGGAAGCAAAAGACACAAATATTATTGAGGCGAAGATCTTTGCCAGTGCAAACGGCACAGGTGTTGTAGTGCTGACTTCATCATACCGGTTCTTCCTCGTCAATAATGTGAACGACCCTAAAGTACGACAGCTCGCTGAAGTTGCAGGTTTGTGTTTTGTATATTGTATTGTGATGTTTCATGTATCATTTCACTACTAATTAATAATTTTTAGTTTTAGCTGTTAAGTTTTACTCCATCAGATTATTGTACTAGGCTTTTAGAACAGTGGTTCTGAAACTGAAGTTTGTGGATAGCACATGGTTTGTGACCAGATCTGGAGTGTTCCACAAACGTTATTTTCTGTTTATTTTTAATATTAAAACTTAAATAAATTTATAAATAAGGTTATATATTAATTCATTTTAATGGTTGTTACTCTTTACCTATATATTTTGATGCTCTAAGATAAGTGCTGTGTTAGAGTGATAGTTTGCATAGCGTTGTCTCTAGTAAAGGCAGACAAGCCCAAATAAATGGGTAACCAGGACAAATGTCTTCAGTCGCTGTTTTATGTAGGTATTCAACCTATATGAAATTTAATTTTAGAATTTCTGCAATTTGTTGTTTGGTAGATTTTTTAATGCATTAAAATTTTTTGTATTCACCTATAGGCTTCTCTCGTTGCAGCAGTATAAATATTTTTCAACAAAATATGCTTATAGTTACAAAAAAATTTTGAATGGAAGAAATTTTTATTTTAGTTCAATATTTTGGTGTGTAATGTTAACAAATAAGCTCATTTAATTTAGATGGGTTTTTTCACAAATACGAGGATTATTTTTTCAACCTCTGATGGACTGTAAAAAAAGGGAATTAATTATAAAATGCTTTTACTGCCAAAAGATACGTACAACTTTCAGCTGCTTTTCAACATAATCACCACACAGTTTGAGACACTTGCCGTACCGGTGCACCAGCTTTCCAATACCCTCTGCAAAGAAAGTTGCTGCCAGCTGCTGTTGAACTGCTTTGTCACATTGTCTCGCAGTTCGTCATTACTCATTGTTGTTGAAATGTTGATCTTCCAGTCACTTTATTAATGTCTGGAAAAGGTACAAGTCACACTAAGGAGAATGATCAAAAGGTAGGTAATGACTAATGTGGCGTGTCAAAACTCCACATTGGGCGAAGAAAAGATGTAGCGTGCCCCGCGTTGGACAGATAAAAGATGTGACACGCTGCACATTGGGCATGCAAAAGATGTAGCGCATCTCATTTTGGGTAGACAAACGTTGTGGCGCGTCCCTCCTCACCGACACACGTCCACAGTTAGCTCAGAGTTACATCAAGAGAACAAAGGCGTAGGTTCGGACAACTAATGAAGAATGAAGACTGCAAAACTCTTTAAAGTTTTGGGGTGTATTACTTGACATTGCAACATTCCAAACTTATACATCCCGTCGAATTTTGACTGCCGGGAGGCACCCTTCCAGCAAACCAAAGAAAAGTTTTTACATTTCAACAAAAATCAATAGCCGGTGATCACTGAGAATTTTAAATTTTTTGAAACCCCAACTTAACAAATTACTTTAATTGTAATAGAAAGAAACACATGTCATGGCCCGCTAATGGCACAAAACCACCCGTTCTCGACATTTTACAGGCAGAACCCTATAGGTTCTGCCTCCATTTTCTCTCACAGACTGCACGTCCGTCTTTGTCTACATCTTGCCAACGACACAAAACTCTGCGGCCATGTAACACAACACGTCCTTGGTCTAGATCTTGCTAACGACTTCGCGCGCAAGCTACCGGTGTCGCCTGTCAGTGGTCCTGCCCTGCTGCCATTACAGGAATTAATTTTAAAATATTAAGTTTTTCGTAACTAACAGAACATTTTTAACTTGTGTTATTTGCAAATAACTATAAAGATAAACAGTTTTGGTTCCAAACCAATTTTATACAATTATATTAAGCACAGTAATAACTTTGTTACTTAGTGAAAGAAACATTAAATTCAAAATGTGTACGGCCAACCAGAAACAATCTGTTATTCTATCGGTTGTAACCAAATACTGCGGCAAATTATCAACAGTTGTCTTTATAGGCTGGTTTTGCGCTAAAGTATAGTCATTTTTCCTGAAAGTGTAAATTTAGCTGGGCATCTCTGTCCTTCCCACACTCCAAGCTTTAACAATTATGTATACATAATTTCGTAATATGATTGTAGACAATTTTAGCCAAAAATATATATTGAAATTCTACTAAATAAGCTAAATAGAATTATTTAAGTTTTAAATTAAGTATGAACATTATTAAAAACTGTACTTCTCACTGTTGAATATTTTACTTCAAATTGCCAAATTAAATATTTCTTAATTTAAATAAAATTACTGTAGTTCACAGTTACTGAAAATTGATTATGTTAAATCTGAATAAATTTCCACTGATGGGCTGTCTCTTAAATAAAACTACCAGTAGTTCTTAAACAAATCACTCAAGATACAATTGTTGAAATGACGAGGTCTACATTATTAGTGGCAACTAAAATATTAAACAATCAATTAAAAATAGTGAAAATAAATCTGGGTCACGCTACAGTAAACAAGACTGCGTTACGATTTACTTGCAATCACTTTATTGGGTATCCCATGAAGAAACAAAATTTCTGTGCTTTATATGTGTACCACCCCCAAAATCTTTAAGCAAATAATGTTCAATAAGCAGGTGGCACCTTTTTTGCAGAGGGTATTGGAAAGCTGGTGCATCGGTACAAGTGTCTCAATCTGTGTGGTGATTATGTTGAAAGGTAGCCTGAAAGATGTAGGTATATTTTGACAGTACATGCATTTTACTATTCATTCCCATTTTTCAAACCCCAGCAGAGGTTACAAAAACTTTGTACACTGGTAAACTCTAATTTAGTCATTGTTTTGTCATACAGTACTTTACAAGACCTAAAAAGTTTGTCCTTATCAAGTCGTTAATCTTGAGGACCAGAAACTATTGTCGGTTGCCGGAAATTTGCTGACATTTGTAGGGTAGGTGCATCACAATATTTCTATCGGAGGCATATCACTACATTAATACATCATCATGTGCATCATATTGGTTTGTCACTGTTTCCTTTTTCTCTTTGCCATGATACCAACCTCACCCATCAAAAATCCCTGATATTCACAAATTTACAAACTCTAAATTATAATCATAATTGCCTACTAAATTGAATGTGTCATTTTACATACATACATACATACAGTTCACAATCGGAATCAGTGTGAAGAGAACGGGCAATGTTGTGTGACCAGTCGCTTCTGAAAGTCATGCCATATTCGGACAGTTACGATTCTGATGACACCATCCTTCCCAGACGGTAGAGCTGAGATTCGTCCCAAGTTCCATTTGAAAGGTGACAGGTTATCATCCTTCACAACCACTATCTGACCTTCCATTACATTTGGGGAACTGGGGGACCATTTCAGACACACTGCTGCATTGTGTTGTGGTATTCCTGTTTCCATCTCTTCTAAATATGTTGCGTGGCTTGGTTGATGAGCTGCCATAGACTAAGCCAATTCGCTGCTACTGATGTCTCGTCTTCACAGGGAATGGCAGTTAGAGGTGTTGCTATTAAAATAGGGCCAGGTGTCAACACTTCTAAATCATTACGATCTCTACTCAGCTCGCACAGTGGCATGGAGTTCAGATCCGAAAACAAGGTGAGCACTTGATAAACCACAACTCTTTTCAGGTGGCCTTTGACGGCATCTATACCAGCCTCCCAGATTTCTCCAAAGTGAGGTTGACGATGTGTTGAATCGTCACACCACTGACCTCTCTGAGAAGTATCAGCAATTTCTGAGTGAAACAGTCTTTCTTGAATAGATTAAGGTGTGTAGCTCTCTGAAATAATTACAGGCACCAACTAAGTTAGTGCCATAGTTACTGTACATATGAGTGCACAAACCACGGCACACCACAAATCTGTCAAAAGCAGCCAAGAAAGTACGTGTACTTGATTCTGAGACCACTTTGAAATGCACTGCCCGAGTCATCAGCCACGCAGACAAACTCAGATATGCCGTAGAAGTCCGACTCCTCTGAAACAGTGTTGTTTCATTACAAAGGGACCAGTCTACACCAATGTTTACAAATTGCTGGTACTGCTGAACACTGACTGCTAGCAAGTTACCCGTGTTTGTTCAAAAGCATTATCATATATTAGACTTACTGCTCCTCATGTTGACAGGATCCAATAGTGACACATCACAGGAGATCATGTGGCATATAACCAAGCATGCAAGAATTTACAATAGTAATTGTCAATTACCAAATCCGTAAATTTGCTGGCCTTAGGCAATAGGAGATGGTTTTTATTAATCAAACTGGTGTTAAGAATGGCGAATACATCCTCTTACCCTCAAAATACCATCACCGTATTGCATATCTCGGACAATAAAAACGTTCACTCTTCCACGGTAAGCTCTGTATTCCAGTCATAAATGTTTCAACTTGCACCTGTTTGATACAAATAATGAGAGCAGTGTTGAGTTTCTACACAGACAAAGGACCGCCAGCAGCTCTTCAATTCTTGACAAATCTAATACAAATGCCATAACATCTTGCAGCCTTTACAATGATGAAAATATATGTGCCACTTATGAGAATTTGCCACAGTTAAGGAATTTACAATTTGTTCCTTTACATCTCTACATCTTGCGAATCCATAGCAGTTGCTGCTTCTGGCCACCTACGAGGTGTTTCTCAAAGCCAAGATGGCCTATGCCACGACAGCTGTTAATCTTCCAGCTCACCTGGGGATAAACCCTTCAAAATGCAGTCCACCTAATTCAATTTCGTCGGTACATGCCACCAGTGGTTGGGTAACACACTTTTCTGAATGTCAGTCACGTGGTTGGCAACAAATGTTCTGTGACAGTGAAGTGAAGTACAGAGCCAGGTCAACACAGTTGTAGAATCTGACCATGCAGTAAGGGCAGAAAATATCATAGCATTTAGCCAAACTCCCAATACATATTTCGGTAGTTTTGCTCCTAACTGTGCCCCTCAATGTTCAAGCCAAGGAAACACAATAGTCTTCATGGGTGCCACTTTTGGTTTGGTCAGTAACATTTATTTTTGATCATGTATTTACGAATCGGTGACCTTAAGATAAACTATGGCACCATGTCCTTTGACAGAAACATCACTGAAGATGTGTAACTGCATTTCTGTGTCGGCAGGAGGAATCTACCTGGGAATTTCAATTTTATTCAGTACAGGATAATCAGCTGTGAATGTTTTCCAAAACCTTTGATGTGCAATTAGTAAGGCTCATCCGAACCAACACCTAGACTGTAGAAAAGCCTTGTCTTGAAATACAAAAAAGAAATTTCAATCCAAAAAACAAAATTTCTCGCAGCATTGGAAAGAATGTTTTGTTTGATCAATGTGATGTCTGCAGGCAGTACATGGTATAGAACTCACCACATTTAGATATTACCTCTTCATTAATCCGCCAAGCATGCCACATTTGTTTCTCACTTCTTCCTTTTTCTCCTTGCCGTAGGTACCAACTTCACACATCAATAATCCCAAACATTCACAAACTAAGCAATATCTGAAACAACAAAATTTCAGTTATTTTTTTATTTTTGCACAAATTATTTTGTCATTCAAATAATGAGTTATTCTTTAAAAAAATGTTACTGAGACAAAATATTTAAGGGTACTGCTACTACATTCAGATTAAGTTTAAATTTAAACCTGATATTTAATTACAATGGTTGTGTCTTCAGGAAGTATTATTGTGCATACAGTACTACTATTCTGTGTAGCAAAATGTATGCTTTCTTGGCTTAGTATTTAATGCTGTTTGATATTATCCAATATGCTACTCTTGGCTGATCAGCAGTGCTGAGTAAGCTGTGAATGGAAATCTCAAATATTAAATATTTAACAATAGCAGCTGAAAACACAATTTGCTGATTCTGATTACAAAATTACACATTATTTCTTTGTTTTTTATCTTTACATCCTGTGCAACAACATTAAGTATTTAAAGTAATGGGAATGGATATGCCACCTAATGAGGCTTTAGTTTTTTTGTATTATTTTTTAATTTTCAATTGCAACTAGGGAATTGTCAGTCAGAACTTCATTGGTTAAGGGAAGGAAACGTGTATGTATTAGGATTATATATATATTTTTTCCAACTTTAGAGAATTACTGTGTTAGTAACTACCAAACATAAATTATGTATTTTTCAAGGATTATAAAATATTTTTATTTTTATTGTGCGTACATACAGAACCCTAGGTAATAAAAATGTTAATATGGTATGCATATATTTTTTTCCAACTACAGTTTTCACGTTCTGGAGTCATTACAGATGAGTTACAACTTGAAAATGAAATTGGCTAACTTAGTGGTACATATAATTTGTTTCGTAGAAAGTTTTCATATTTAAAATTTTCCATCTAGTGAAGTGCAGAAATCAAAAGTGAACATGCTGTGCTTTAAAGCATTTGTGAATTTCAAAGTTCTGTTGAATGTTATTTTGTGTTACGTACTAATATTTTGTTCATGTTGAAATAATATGCTACAGCAGGTGTTGTATATCTGTTGCACAGTTACATGTGATTGTAATGGTGATTGTTACTACGTAATCATGAAGTACACATTGTTGTGTGCGTAATGTGATGGCAGATATTTTGTTTATGTGTTTAATATGAAAAAATAATATCAAGGAAGTTGCCTACTGCAGAACCCTGCCCAAGAGCTACGATAGGAATTTACATGTTAAATTATTTAATGGCGTGGAGTCATCTTTTGTGATATTGCTTTGTACGAAACCCATATTCTCCATTAAGAAAGAAGAGAATATTGCTACAGAAATAAAAATGTGCAAAAATTTTATGATTATGTATTTTTAAATATTTTTTTGCATTAAAGTTTTAATTGTTCATTGTTTTCAGGACATTGAAAAAACAACCTAAAAGATCCTATAGCAATTTGCGCTGCACTAAGTTGCGTGAAAAAGGCAATGGTGAAATGTTTGTAGGTTCGCAGAAGCCTCGACTAATATAGTTTAACAACATAAAAATCTTTAACCTTTCTCTTGTCAAGTCTGTGGGTTAGGCAGGGCTTTAAAGTGAAATAATTTTTTAAATGCTGTAATTTCATCTCATCTGTATTTACAACTTGTAATTTTGAAAAACACAGTCACTTATTTCTGCATGTGAATATTACTCTTACTGCCATAAAAAAAGTCCTCAAAACAGAAACTGCAGTTATGTAATAAAACTCTTACCCTCTTGTGTGCCAAAGGGATGCCAGTAGCATAACACAAATACATATGTCAGCTTTTAAAGATTTATTACTTGTACGTAGGTACACATACAGAGACATTACACCCTATGCAGCCATTGAGAAGAAATCATCACATTATATGGTTGTAAAAGTGGGGACTTTGGGCTCTTGCGTTGTTAAATGAAGCAGGGGTTCGAAGAACGGCTAGAACTGCTCCTTTTCCGTGCCCGCCACCTTCTATTAGCGGCTACAGTTGTACCAAGGACAAGTGATAAAGATAACTACCACAGAACTTTTATTTGTTTTTGTTGTAGAAGTAGTGATGGTGATTATGATGCCTGGATAGCAGTGGTGTTAATTAGCTTGGAATAAATATAAAAAAAGTCCGCCTTTGTCTTTTATTGATTTCACATCGGTAGAACTTTACAGTTGACACTAGCGGCTATACATTCCCATATGATGCCAGAATTCCATGGCTGTTAATGTGGCAAGTGCTCGCCCAGGATTACATCATTCGGAACTAGCTAAATACTGTGACTTGTCGTTTGCACTCAGTCGAGAAACGTAGCCCGAAAGTGTCTTATCTACAATTGTTATGAATTGTGCTGTTACAAGCACCTGCAACTTGTTACAAAAACATTTTAAAAAAAGGTGCATCTATAGCCCCTTCTACTGGCGAATTCACCCTCTAGGCTTCACAGCCCCTCTACAATGCCTAACACGTCCAGTCCCTACCGCCATGACGCCTCGACTGATCACTTAGCTGGCCATCTCCTGGCGACCGGCTACAAGTTCCGATAGACTTCAACTGTTTGCAAGCTCAGACTGACTACAACTTGTATCAACTCAGCCGGCCATCTTTCTGTGACCGTGCCCTTACTCCAATTCACCACGACTGACTTTTCCTGGGTGGTCACATGGACTTACTCGGCCGAGCGGTAGAGTGATACAACGGGATTCAATTTGTTTGAAAAAATGGCCTCTTGACATTTATAATGATAGAAATTTACATAACATACTTACTGACAAATTTGCACAATGTTTTATCACACAATAACAGCTAAATAGTTGTTATTTTCTTTAATTGGGGCATGCTGCATCATCTAACTGTTGCGGAGCACCACCTTTTCAGTGTTCTGTTGTGCATGGCACTACCACCCACGAAGATAGACTAATGGCTTGCTGACCAAGCTGCATGCTGGCACGTCTCTGTACGTGCCTTCAAGCGTCTGAACTCTGACCTGCCCGCCAGACGAATCACATCCTAGAGGCTGCGAGCTCAGAGCCTACTTAAAATTTTCAAAATCCAAATGAAGCAAAATACAAGAAAAAGTTACTTAGGAAAGTTGTTCAAAATTAAATTCTCTTTAAAGGAAGTCCAAACACGATATCAATCACATAAAATTGACCCATAAAATTTACTACCTTATCTTGCCTTAGTTAAATTAAAATTTTCAATAAAATTTTACTGTTAATTTTTCTACCAGCACCCCCAGTTAATATGTTGGATCCCACAGTATACATCCTTACATTTGATTTAGTTGGCGTGTTTAAATTGTTACAAACAAAAAAAAATATTAAGCACGTATTGCTACAAAAAAAATTGAAATCACTATATTATAAGATACTGAGTATGGGGTACGTGCCAGTGCACGTCACTTGGTAAGCTCATCAACGGTTACACGATTCAAATAAAGATGTTAAACTGGTGTTGTGACATAAAATCTAGCATTACAAATTTGAGATAAAATACCCTGTGGTCTTGTTGCCCAATGCCTAAACTGGCAGCAAAATTTATATTTCCGTGCCTAGAGAAGTCAAGATACATTTTGAAAATGTGAGTGTTGCATGTAGAGGGTTGAAGGATAAAAAGGTTGAAAAAGGATGTGGTAGGCCTACCTCACAAAACTTATGTTCAGCAGAATTAAGAGTTACTCAGGACAAGTATAAAGATCCCATGTAGACAGAAAAGTCCTGTTATCTGAAGCACTAAGGATGAACTGAGGTGAGTGCCAGTGTGTTCATGTCATGCCTTATGAAGCAATGGAAGTCTCGCCACAGACCATCGAGTTAAATAAAATATAGCTAGCATACAACACTTTGCATTTGAGAATGGCAGAAGCCTATTAGTGTGCACTGTGCACAACAACAATGTTAGAATTTACATAAAATAATTAAAAGTCTATTACTCTCTGGTAAACAACAGGTAAGATAAAGTACAAAAGTTGCACTTTTTTTGCATACTGACATGATTGAAATATATTGCTGAAGTAAGTAATATTTCTGACCACTACCGCAAGTGCAAGTTCATATGTTAGTGGCACGTTTAATTAAAAGGAATGGCGGCAGAGCCCTGGAGTTATTTGTAAACAATGGCTGTCTACATTGACAGGGTGTCTACTAGGTCACTTAAGTCACGAAAGTCCCGAAAAAGTCACGAATTTGGGAAAAAGGTCACGAAAGTCCCACAATAGTCGCTAATTTGAAGTATATTTTGGTATAAATCACGAAAATTATTTTCGGGTGTTTGATACTTGTCGAATCATTTGTCAAACTTGCGTGTTTACACTACTAGTATTTCTCATGCACTGTGCAAGTAAAATATATAATTAGTTTGTATATTAGTTATCATAGTCATCTTCATAAAGACAACTTAAATTTAGGTAAGTAAAACTCTGTTAAGAAGTTCCCACTTATAAAGTTTTCCCCTATAATAAGTTTGAATTATATTTACCACTTCCATTACTACAATTGTAAATCTACCCTTTTAAGAAGTTTTTCCCTTTTAATAAGTTCGAATGTTGCACTCCCTTCAGAAACTTCTTAACAGAGTTTTACTGTATATTGATTACGCATTTTAAAATTGGACATGCTTAGCACTATCAGCAATTGGAGGAAACATAATGAAAATTGTTGGCCGTGTTGCACTTGTTAAAAAAATTGTTAATTAATTCTGTTTAAACAGTTTTTCAAGAAAAAGTCACCAAAAAGTCACTAAATTTTACTTTTACAATTTGGTAGACACCCTGATTGATGACTTTTAATCCCAAAAATCTCCCTAGCTTGTGTTTTATAACAATACACACACTATTCTGCCACTGCTCTCGAAGGGGAGTGGGGGGGTGACGAAGCATCTGATGCTGCATGTTAGGCTTTGGGCTTAAAGTCAAAGAAGGTTCTTTATCATTGCATTGGAGTAGGACGTAAAACTTGAGTTCTGCATCTCTAATATTGCTGCACTTTGAATGCCTACAATGTTTTTAAAATACATAAAAATAAATAATTAAAGACAGAGCTGAAAGCAAGTAATTTGGTGTTTTTTATTTCAACCAATGTGTTTTTTTTTCCCTCATCTTCTTTAACTGCCTAAAATTTGATCCACTTTTAGCACCACCTTTTTTTCTTTGCTTTGGACAATGACCAACTCTTTAGGTCGAATTGGCTACAGGGAATTTTGAATTCAACTTCAGTAGAAGGTGTTGAATTGTCTCTCTTGACTCTACTTAATTTTTGTAATGAAAAATTTTATTTAGTTTACTTAATAGTAGTAGTGAGTATTTGTAAAGTATTATTTGAGAGTGCTTGTTACACTTGTATACAATTTTACAATCCATGCTAAGTTTGAAAGCTACAAATAGTTTGTTATGTCTAAATGTAAGAAGCCAACAATAGTGAAGAGAGTTTTATTTAGTCACATCATAACATAAGAAAAAATAAGTTTTCTCCAGTTTTTCATGCATTGTAAAGTTCTCTTTCTGTTATTATTATTAATGAACATAAAATAATGTAAAACTTTTTAACTTACTGTATGTACATAAACCTGTGAGTAAAATAGTACGTAAATGCAACTTTTTTTTGTGTAGTGTATATGCATGTGTTGCAGAATGTTTGTAGCATCTATGTATGTTGTGATATGATGGCAGGTCTAACAGTGCCTCCAAGCAGTTGGACAGTAGTCTCAGAGGATAGACATACACATGTGTTGATGGCCCGCGACAAGGAATTATACCTCCTCAAACATTCTGAACAACATGCCTTCCCTTTGGTTAGTACATACATAAATGCTTCTTATTGTGTATCTATATCTGTATTGTTAATTATCAACAGGGTGGTCACTCAACCGGGAAATTAGGAAATTCGCGAAATAACCAGGAATTGTTTTTAAATATCAGGAATACCTGCAATTAACCAGGAATTTTTCTGTGCCTAGAGAATTTTTAAATTCTTATTCGTGTTCTGTGACAGTTTTTCAAGAAATAAGAATTTCATGATCACGAGAACATAAGGTTGTTTAAAAGAAAATCTCAACAACTGGAGCGGTGGCTTGTTTACCAGCACAATGATCAATATTTCTCCCAGCATGCATCTCAGTCACATGACAAATGAACGCTACATGTTCTCTCACGCACACTCCACTAGCCAAGTGAAAACAAATGTCTGGGATGTTTACCAGTATGCTTTAGTGTTCGAACAAGTATTTAACATGTTTTCTACGCCAGTATTTTTGTGTAAGATGTTGAAATGTTACATTTGGAAGTTTGTTTATGTAATATTTTGTGGTTTTAGTAATTTTAATAAGTTTTATTCATGGGTCAAGTATGTTGATGAATATTTGCGAAACTGTTGCTATTTGTTATACTGTAGAAATTTAGCACATTTTAAGACTTGATATTTTTATAGATTAATTACCACCATTTACGTGAACAGCAGCAAGGTTATGTAAATTGCACCTGTGTTTGATTGTCGAAGTGTTACATAGCCGTGTATGGTGATAAGTACAAAGGTGAATTCGAGTGGGTGGAAAGTGGTCCAAGTAGTACAAATGTGTTGTGCAAATTGTGTAGTGGGAAAATTAAGCGCCCTTTTTAGTCCTGCTAAAAGTTCAAAGCACAATTTTTGGCAGCAAATAAGGTAAGATTTTAACCTGTGGATGTGTTTGTAAAGAAAAAAATAAATTACATTTAGACTACTTTTGCATATTACTTCTGCGTATATAACGCCTGATTTAGATTTGCCTTACCAAATGCAGGTGCTGTGACATTAAAAACATTTCTTGTTAATGAATAAACGTCTAGAACAAAGATTTTGTGGTATAGGCCTACAGCATGTGTTGTTTTATTTATTTGTCATTTAATAGTGCTGCTGTTTTGGCAGCATTGCTACCCATCATATTTATGAACAGTAGCACAGCTAATAAATTGCAGATATGGAGAACAAAATTATCACTCACAGTAGTTCATGGAATACTTCTGTATTTTACTTGGAAGCTCAAACATATGTTGAACAGCTATACTAGTGTAGTTTTGGTATTTGATGAATGTGAAATGTGTGTGTAAGCCTTAATGTAATGAATGCCTATCTAGGTTAATCATTTTTATTGGGTGAAAATTATTTTAAATACATTATTTGTAGCTATGAATGATTTTAAGGGTTATTACAGGGTAATTTCAGTACATAATTTTTACGTGTATATTGAGGGAAACCAGCCTTAAAAACCTGGAAGAAACCAGGAATTTCAAAATGTGATATTGGTGGCCACCCTGATCAAGTAAATGAAATTTTCAGTTAATACAAACAGTATACTTCTGTTGTTTAGGGTATTTATGGATTTGGTTTTATATGAGATGTTAGATAATTCAATGCTCAAACTCCAAACAGAGTTTATTTATACCAGTTGTAATACATACATCACTATCTGGAAAAGTATTGTTATAGTAATTTAATTGTATTCAGTGTTATTGCATACAATAAAACAGTGCCATGTGATTTGCATGAAAGACAGGTTGCATAATGTATGGACACATGACACCAAACACTGCGTTGTACTCCTACTGTTGGGTTGTTTACATGCGTGATCACACTACTTTTTTCTGCATGCATTATATGCCACAACTATAAACATAATACGGTTAGGTATATAAAAATTATTTTCTTGTTATGATGATATAGGGCTTGTTTATTACAATTGAATGAGTCATTTGAGAAACACCACATGTGACTTTCAAGAAAGAGCTGTTAAATAGTATACTACTGAAAATGTATATTTTGATAAACCTTCCATCTAAGTTACTGCAATTTTAAAAAATGTATGTATGTTTTACTTCTGTGTTGAACGGTTGGGTTTCATGCTTTGAAGAGTAAATATGCAAAAACCTGTGTTGTGAAAAATGTGACATGGTGGTGTTTCAATTAATTCAAAGAAACTTGTGGTATTCCACCATGTCTTTGTCTATAATCCTTGAAGGATGTTTGTAGATAAGTCTGTCTAGGTCTGCATGAGATAAAGGAATCCCTGGGGGCAAGAAGTTATCACATGCTTAGGAGAGTGGCGTCCTGAGGCGAGCTGCACGATACATACTGTGAGCCGGTCCACCCACCACTTAGGCCTTTATTGTTTTCTGTTTTTATTTTATTATTTCCTTATGTTTGACTTTTTGAATTTGCTATTATCTATATAATTACTTTGAGGTATTGTTGACAGTTGTTTGTTTTTATTTGTATCAGTTTTGAAATTGTTAAATTTTATATGTACAGTAGAGTCCCGTTATAACGAGGTGTTACGGTTCCTGGTTCGAACCTCGCTATTGCCGAGACCTCGCTGTCAACGAGTTTGGTCGATTTTGACCCCCCAAAACAAAAAAAGTGCCCTAAAATTGCATCAACTTGTTACAACAGGGAATATTAACGTTTTGTATTAATTCAATCATGTATTATTTACAAATGTTG
>PNEQ01018275.1:0-12324 GCA_003012365.1 Medauroidea extradentata | reverse complement strand
AGTACATAACACAACACAACAGATGTTTTCACTGGCTTGTTGTCGCCAGGTTGCCTGCCTACCCCTGTTACTTTGGTGCACCATTGCAGGTATAAGGATGCATTTCCGGACATGGGTTCCTTAATCAAATATGTTCCAAACATGCACATCTACCATCCCTATCAATTTGTAACACTTATTCTTGGCCATCCTGTATATAAAAGGAGCACACTGCAACACGTTTTAAGGGCTTGGTAGACGGCGTCAATTAAGGGGAATCAGTACTCGCCATTTTTTAATAATGGAATTTATGCATTAAAATTCGCCTATGAATTTTTTATAACTTTTTTTATTCTTCAAAAAAGCAGAGGGAATGCTTTCTTATACTGTATACATTTGATATTACTTGACTAGAGGAAGGGAGCCAAATATGGAATACGTAGGTTCCCAGGAATTGTCACGTAGCAGCAGAGTAATAGATAGGCGAGTGGAAGCACGTCCAAGGACACTACTTTTGGATCTGACAGCACTTCAGTGTATATGCGTTGTTTGAGGCGGTCGACGTCCGTTTTTCATCCTCTACAAGTTTGTGCATGGTAAGCTCTACATGTAGACAAAAAATATCTAATCTAATCCCTTTTACACATGGGCGGTTTAAGCATTACACGTTTGTTACAATTTAAGTTATTCATGAATAAAGTGTTGCAATTTTCACAACTCGTGTAACAAAATGGTTGTGTACTTATTATGTAATACTTTTACGTTCCTAATACGGAATAGTTGTCCATATTTGGTGCAGCATACTCACTCGCATTTGAGAGGGCTCGGGTTCGATTACCGGCTTCGTCCATCTTGATTTCTGTTTTCCTGGCGAATATTGGAATGGTTCCTTAAGGATGTTCTAGAAGGAAAATACCATAATTTTATATTTGAATGAAACAGTGATAGTTTCGTAGACACTTTTTGGGAGAACATTTTCCATTCACGAAAAAAGCTATGGCTCAGCGAGCTTTCCCATTATGGCATTTCAAAGTCAAAATTTGCATGTTTTTTATACACCCCCTGAAAACCAATCAACATAATGAAACGAAATAATATTCGCAATAAAAGTACATATCACTGGCTAAGGCTTTAAGTATATAAAAACCCATTCAAACAATGTGTTAAATTAAATAAAATAAAAAACTTCTTAAATCTGGATTTTTTTACTACATTTAGATTTTTTTCAAGTACATTAATATTTTGTTTTGGATTTGTAGGTACTTAAAGCCCTAACTCATGACATATACTTTTACTGCGAATTTTTTCGTTTCATTATGTGATTGGTTTTCGGGGGGTATATAAACCAAACACATGCACATTTTTTTCTTTTAAATGCCATTATGGGAAAACTGTCAGTGCTAAAAATTTTTGTGAGAGGATAACGTACTGGCAAATAACGTCTACACAACTAACACTGTTTTATACAAATATAAAATTATGATTATTCACTACTTGAACATCCTTAAACAGACCCTGGCCGATACCCTTCCCCTTTACCGTGCACCACTACAATAGGGAACCACACATGAAGGCCAATACGCTGTTTGACCTTTCTTCAAACTTGTGTTAAATAAATAAATAAATAATTAAGTGGTCCGACAAGTATTAGATAAGTTATGTTACATATGGTGATTTCATACAACGGACATATATCCGGCGAATCGCAGTATATTTGCAGACCAGTGTTCCCTTGCTACTGAGCAAGCATACATGGGGACTCACACTGCAGTTACGTCTGTTAGACCGGCGCGGACAGGACGAAATTAAGGATAGGAAACCAACTTCGTTGGACCAGAACAAGTTAGTCCTATCCCTCAAATGGCTACAAGAAAACGCCCACAAAAAATACGAGCATCATGGAAGGGTTTGCTCGGTTTTTGACATCGTCGCCATGTAAAGACAATTTGGTGGAATCTATGAAACGAGCTCCTCAGAAAACTAAACCTACCAATCACCAAAAGGGCACTAAAACTTTTTCCAAAAAATATAAGAAAGTCTTCTACAACAACAGACACTATGCAGTCGATTGGTCGCACGTAAGACGCAAGAACGGAAGAGAAGAATATATGAAAGTCCTTCGAATGAAGAGAAATCCAGCAAAAGTGATGTATCTGAGGACCCTGATTTGCTTGAGGTTGGGGTAGAGTCAATGTTTTTTGGTGATAAGAATTATGCAACAATTAGTTTCAAAGCCTCACGTTCACATCTGCAGCTGTGGTACGTAGATATTGGCAGAGTACATTCGTGTAGAGGCGCCACTAATTTGACTGAGCCAAAGAGAATAACGTCACTGCGAAACCACACGTCTGCGATTTGCGGGTAGATCACAAAAAAGTTGACAGTTAAAAGCAGCCAATCACTGACCATGAAGCAGAGCTTCAGATATGCACTTGAGGCACTGAAACAAAATGTTGCATAATTATTTTCACCAAAAATAATTGCCTCTAGGTTGGGGTAATGAGTCGTAACGACCAAGATGCTACGTGAATTTATTGTGACGGCAAGTTTTCACAAGATCGAAAAGGTGAATTGTGGATACATTGTTTGAAGTGTAAATAATGGTGCCACGCTGCATAATCCAGTGCAGAAAACGACATGTTTGTGTATGCATGTTGCAAATAGACCTACCAAATGGTACTGGCACGTCTATATTACCTTAACTGATTCAGGTGCAAAAGAGACATATGTGTTTGTGAATATTGAAAATAGACCTATTGAATTGAATTGACATGTGTATATTATCAAAACCCATTCTAACGTTAAAAATACATGCAATTAAATATATTTGAGACATCATTGTTTGTAAACATATTAAACAGTTTTCCTTATTAAGTACCCCTTTTGGTAGTGACCTAAAAGTACACGTTTACATAAAAAAAAAAAAACTTAAAAATTTGATAACTTTCTCATGTTCTAATTTTTTTGAATAACTTAAAAATATATTTCATTAAAACATATTTCCTCGTAAGGAATATACAAAACCTGAGATTATTACACATACAAAACAAAATGGTATTCCATATTTGGCTCCCTTTCTTTACTATTGCTTATACCATGCCTGTGATCAACCGCGTGACTTTGTCTCACCGGAAGGTTACAAATCAAAACTAAGAACGGTATTGCAGGTGTGACAATTTGGTAACGCCTTAGGAAGTAATATTTGTGTAATGTCAGACGAGAAGTTTTAATAAACTCATTGTATGGATCTTACAGTAGAAATCCAAGAATTGGCAGGTACTGAACCCCCTTGTGTAGACCGTACAGTTTCTTTCTCATTGACGTTGTGTACGGAAGTCGGCGGTACGGTGTCTGGCAGACGTCGCGACGGCAGCGGAGAAGGCCGGAGGGCGTGGGCGGAGGGCGGGTCGGCCGCACGGGGCCCCAGGGCGGGATGTCCCACGGAGTGAGGCTAAGGCCAAGATGAGCGCCCTGGGTGCAGTCACCGCCCGCGCGGCTGTGGGAAACTCAAACCTGCCACGCCCCGCGGCCTACATGCTGTGTGACTCACGCATGCGCGCGTGGCTGGAGTTTATCGAAGAAGACCGCGTTCTGCTCAGATACACTGCGACGTCGTCTCGCCTTTTCCGAATCAGACGAGAGTAGGGAGGGGCGGGGAGGAGTCATTTTTAGTTTCAGGTAGAACCATTTAAATCTGAAAATATTCAACTAATATCTAGGACAGTTAGTGGCGAATAGTAGTTGTTTTCAAAGGCGAAAGTTATGAGTAGAAACCGTAAAAATTCGCTGGTTCACTGACCTGTAGGCTGGCCTGCAAGAAAATTTGTTAATTGAAGCAGACGGCATATGCTCATTAGCTGCTGGCTGTTAAAGTGATATAGGTCGGTATTAATTACATTTCCATTACTGGCTAAGAGACTTGCAGGAGGTGTCAAATAAGTCGAAAGTGAATAGCTAGGGACCCTGGTTTTTCGCGAAAAGAATTTTGCCCCACTTTGATTCAGTGCCTTACGTGCACATATGCAATTATGCTTCATGATTATTGGCAGAGTGTCTATATGAAGAGCTGTATATCATTTGTCTGAGCCAATTACAATAAAGTCTCTGCAACACCTCACGGCTGTGGTTTGCCGGTAGAATCACAAGGCTCGAGAGAGTTAGAATATCCTATCACTGACCACGAAGCAGAACTGCAGATGTGCACGTAAGTCATTGAAACAAAGTGGGGAAAAATTCCTTTCGCGAAAAATCAGGGCCCCTATCAATTGCGAAAGTGACACAATCTTATCGTTGTTGAAATTCTAGTTTGTGTCCAATGATAAGGCGAATTTTTAGGTCTCTAGTTATTAGATCCGACTGTCTTCATTGAACCAATGGCTAATTACTGGAGAATGCGTCGCTCACCTCTTACACACATTGGAGGGCGCTGATCCAATTGTAGAGACGTAATTAAATGCAGGTCCAATAATAAAGTATGGATGCATCAGTGAGCAGCCAATTAACAAATGATGTGTGTTTGAGTACATACATATTCTTGGACGGTAGCAAACAGATCTGTGAACCCATTATTTGTTTCCGGTCAGTGTAATGTAGAGACTGTAAAAATTCGCGGGTTCACTGATCTGTAGACTAGCCTCCAAGGATATTTGTGTAATCGTGTAGACAGCAGCTGTTTATTTGCTGCTCGCTGACACTGTGAAATGGGCCTGTATTCAGTTACAGTTTTATTATTGGCTCAGCTACTTCCAGGAAGTGACGAGTAAATAAACAGCCAATTGTGAACGTGATACAGACCTATAGTTGCTGGATTGTAACATCCACCTAAAAGAAAACGCGAATTTTTTTCATGTCTCTATTGTAATGTCATTGATAAGCACTGCTTGCAAAAGAAAACTTCAAGCTTCGCCACTGCCACCAGTGGTGAAGATGCGTGTTTGAAGGCAAGCGATATTATATCCGAACGTACACATTTTTAATACGTGGCATTGATCAGTGCCCGCCGGTCACACCAACTGGATGTGCTGTGTAGTCGTCGATGAGTAGGGACTGCTGGTTTTCGTGAAAATGAGTTGTGCCCCACTTTGTTTCATTACTAGGCCCACGATTTTGTCGCGAAAATAATTTTTTCCCACTTTGTTTCAGTGTCTCACGTGCAAATCGGTAGCTTTGCTTCATGGTTATTGGCAGCGTGTCTTTGTTAAGACACGTTTCTCATTTGACTGCACCATTCATAACAGGGTTATTGCAACTCCATACGTATGTAATTTGCCAAGGCAAGTGGGAGTAAAATCATCCAATCACAGACGATGTAGCAGAACATCAGATGTGCACATGACGCATTGAAACCAAATGTTGCCAAAATCTTTTCGCCATAAAATCGTGGCTCTATTCATGACGCACACGTCTGCATCTCTGCGTCAAGGTCAGTGATTGGACGTTTTAACACTCTTGAGTCGTGGGGGTTCTACCCGCAAATCATAGAGGTGTAGTGTTGCAGTATCCTTACTGTGATTGGCCCAGTGAAATGAGAGCAGTCTCTTCATAAAGGCACGCTGCCCAGTAACCACGAAGCAGAACGGCAGGTTTGCACGTATGGCACTAAAACAAAGTGGAGCAAAACTCTTTTAGCGAAAATCACCAGTCCCTATCGACGAGTATCCCTGTACAATTCGTTCCTCACGACAGGCTGTGATGCATCATGTCTACTCCTTTCACGATAATTAATTTTTATTCCTAAATGACGGTACACGTTTAAAAATTATTGCACAGTTTCGCTCAAAATTGTTTCTACTAGGTAGTCTAATTTTGCCTAGACAAAATATTTTAAAGATTTGGCTAATTTGTTCATTAACGGGGACTTCCTTAATTGCATAGTTAGCTGAAACCATTGTGTACTGTCTAGAAACATTTAGTTAACATAGTGAACACTACTTTTAACAAAACGGTGCAACAGTATTTTATATCTAAAAAAAAATAATTGTTGTAAAAAAGGAAGAAATGCTGGAATATGACCTTAAATGCCATTGGCTCAAGAGCCTACTATTCGAATGGAAATACGTGCAGTATGTAATTTTTTTCTCCTTCTAAGAGACATTAAACGGCGAACCTATAATTTAATCCGTGCGCAGTACAGTTACATCCAGATGATATTCGAATGTTAATATTTTTCGAATCCGGTTAGTATTTGTTCAGAGGTGTCAGTCTGAAAAAGCCAGTTTGTGCTATTTTTAAGGAATCTAAAAAGAGTAATTCCAACCCACTGTAACACATTTCTAGCGCACGTAAGGAGTAGTTAAGTCACAGATATGTCCGGTCCGGAGAACTATTTGAACTGTTACACTCTCAAGACAACACTGTGCTCTGAGCTTGGTATAGATAGGGCTAGAGCCCACGATTTTTCACGAAAACAATTCTGCAACAAATTGTTTAAATGCCTTACGTGCACATCTGCAGCTCTGATTCATGGTCAGTGATTGGAAATTATAACTCTCGCGTGTCTTGGAGATATATGTAGACGTGTGATGTTGCAGGAATCTTAGTGTGATTGGCACAATCAAATAAATGACGTCACTTTACAAGTACACGCTGCCAATAAACATGAAGCGTAACTCCAGAAGTGCATACAAAGCACTGCAACAGACTGGGATAAAATTCTAAGTTCTTGGTCCTAGGTACATTAAATAAATAAAAATCGTGTGAGAAGGGTCCTCGAATAAGTTAAAATTTATTGGTTTGTGGACATACGCCATTGATCATGTTTTGCTGATAAAACTTGTGTTGAATGAGAAAGTACAAAAAAGAAAAAAACCGATAAAAAACCACACAAAAAATCCCAGAGGAATTCTGTATTTTTTTTTAAATTTATTTTTGACTTTTTTATAATAATTTAAATTAAATTATTATTTTAAAAAAGTAAAAATAAAACAAATTCACAGAATTTCTCTGGGACTTTTTGTGTTTTTTATATATTTTTTGTCCTGTTTATTTTTTGAACTTTGTCATTCAACACAGGTTTGATCAGCAAAACATGAGCAATGGCGTATGTCCACAAACCAATAAATTCTAATAGCAATGTGGTGCTACAGTGGAGGGACACCGGAGTGAGAAGATGCGAGGGAAACAGGAGACCCACGAAAAAACCCGCCGGCCAGCGAAATTGTCCGGCTCGTACGAGAATCCGGGGACGGGCCTCGTCGGATGGGAGGTGAGTGCTCTACCTACTGCGCTACCGCGGCTCCTTTTGTATAGCAATCACTAAGTACCGTTTACCCTGAAACAATCCACTCTTCGCCACACGCATAGGCGAAACAATTAACAATGAAACTGAATGTCAAAGGCTACTGCTTGATGTATGTAAATACATATTAAAATGTTTTGTATTTTAAAGACATTTATGACATTTAGAATTTTTCGGTACTTTAAAAATATTTTCTAAGTAGAAAACTTTTTCGCACTGGATTTTTATATACTTAAAGTCGTAGCCCGTGTCATGTACTTTCACTGTGAATAATTTCGTTTTATTTTGGTTTGTTTTCGTGGGTGTGTGAAGTAAAATCTTGCAAATGTTGTCTTTGGAACGCCATCACGGAAAAACTGTCTGAGCTGATATTTTTTTAATTTGAAGAAAATGTATTTTCAAGCGACGTCTCCAAACTAACACTATTTCTTACAAATATAAAATTATAATTTTACTCTTCTTGAACCCTCTTAAGGGTGTCGCCTGGCTCGTACGCCCCATGTTGTACAGAGCGTCAACAACAAAAATATTTTAAGTAGCCTCTCTATATAGCTTCAGGGCTTCTATTTACGAATTTTCAATTACGAATCTTTACAAACCCACGTTTTCATGTGTTTCCTAAGAGAGTGAGACTGCATAAAAGGGATTTCATTAAAATTTAAGTTGTTAGATTTTTCATGTAGGCACTTCAGAATTGTATTTTGGTACGCATGATCCTTTTTGTTAATTATATACGTGTTTCAACTGTAGTGTCTTCGCTTAAGCTGGTTTTATAAATATGCAAAATGATTAATTAACTCGTGTAAGATTCTAACGTTAAATATTGTGGAAGGCACACTGTCGCTAAATGAGAAGAAAAAAACGTGTCTTATTTTTTATAATTTTGTCTTATATTATGAAAGTTAAGGCGTCCCCACCTTGTCTTACATTTAAACACCGAGGGTAAACAAAAACAGTAAACAACAAATGCTGGTTTGATTACACGGAAGTCCTTAGAGGCTACTATACAGGTCAGTGAAGGGGCGAATTTTTTTCGGTCTCCTAACCCCAGTTTACACCGAAAAAATAACAATTGCAATGTTAATTACAAAATCTTATCAACAAAAATGTTATCAACAAATTTAAACTATGGTGCACTATTATATAACAATGTTGATAGAAAATATGTTATTAACATTGCTGAAAACACCATTGTTACTAGCAAAGTTGTAAAAATGATGAACAAGAGAAAATCGCAATGTTGATGACAAAATGCCTACCACATTATTGATAACATTTGTAACAACATCCTTTGATCTAGACCGCCCTAGAATGGGTCGGGAAAATAATTTTATTAACAGTGTTGGGGACAAAGTTATTACTATGTTTCTAAAATTAATAACATTTGTTGATAACAAATGTTTTCAACAAAATGTTGGCAAAAATGTTAACATTTTTATAAATATTAACAATGTTAATAACGGGATGTTCGCAACAATGTTGGTAACATGATATTGTCAACAATTTTCAAGCATTTTTTCAACATTGCTAATAAATTTGTTGTCAACACGTGTTGTTAGCAATGTTGTCGTCAGTGTAAACTAGGCTTAACAATACACCACACTCTTGTTCTTTATACAGTGCAAGCGATCTGTACATCGCACTTCTACGAGAAGGACACTTTTTATCTCTATAGCTATCGCGAATAGCTCGTCAAGAAGGATTATCTGCAACTGCCACTACGAAGGATTTTTATATGATTGTTGTTTCAAAACTATTACTTTTACGACGCAACTTGCCTTGGCGAATGCGCGAGTGCTTATAAAATATCTGTATCTCATGTAAAAACCCATAATTCACATTATTTACTACGAAGAATCATGAACTTGGACTCTTTTATGTTAACAACAGGAAATAATTTACATATCATTCCACAACTACTCACTGGAGTAAAATGATAGAGAAATATTGAAACATAACGAATTAGTCTATTACTATCAGTGTTGATGTAAATATAATATTTTTTTTGGATTTTGGGCAAAATTAATGTCAAGTATGGGGTTAATAAATAGTCACAATGAGATCACTACCCCAGGAACACATCTACATCAAATATTCGTTTGAAATTTGCAGAAAACTCAACGATAAATTGCGATTTAAAGTTTAAGCCTTTTAACTCATTTAAGGCAACAAAAAAATACAGGCTTACACCGAATTTGGTAGAAACTAAACGAAAAAAAAATAGCAATCTAACCTAGAATACTTATATGGAGGAAATTTTGAAAATTACTGACCTTGAATTTTAAAATAACAAGTTAACATATCATTCTTTCGTAATGTCACTTATGTGCTAATTCCAGGGAGCAGTTTCCGTGGAAGTATGGATTGATTAAAGAGACAACATATTAATGCATTTGACGTATAAAGTTTATAAATCTATTCCATATTAGTTACGGTTGAAATTGGTCGTATTTTCTGTTTTGATATAACAGTTAAATTATATAACACTTAATATCTGCCATTGTAAAAAAAGATCCTAAGACGTTTAAGATTAGTATATTATCATTTTCCTTGTGTGGTATTACATAAGAGACAAATTAGACAAGAATAAATGCAGCATTATAATTGTTTTCAGTAACAACGGACTTTTATCGTTGGGCGTTTCCTTTCAAAGGTGCAGTTGAAAGACGTTCGTTATTATTGTTTTGTACAAATAATTTATCCTTTCCGTGCATCAGTTTTGGTAGAAATTGGTCAAATAATATGGTTAATATTTCACACTAACTTAAAAAAAATAAGATTTCTACAGTGGTATTACGTCGGTTAATACGGCCCACTGCAAACATTTTATCTGCCGGATTCAACGGGAACCGCTTAGGTAATTTTTAAATACGATCAAAGATTTTATTTGTTTAAATCAGCTTAACAATTTTTGAAATACAACATAACATATTTGTAGTTGCTCTAATAATAAACTGCCAAAATAACAGATTCCGTATCATTCGGTAAAATGGTTCTAGAGATATGAAGAAATATCCTAACTATTCAAATGGCCAACTTAAAAAACTTAATTAATGGCGCGGTCTACTACTATAAATATATATATATATATATATATGATATTTTCAAGGATTCAAACCATTTGAAGGGGTCCGTGCGCACGTACTCTCACTCTCTCTGGTTCCATCTAGCATTCTTTTTCACACACAAACTCATAAAATTACTCTTACCGTAAAGCGGGGTTAATTTGCCTAATTTTGGGGTAACTTTGCACCACATATTTTTGTTGTAAGTTAAGGTTTGCAGAATCGCAAAATTATCGAAGACTTCGCCATTCAGAGCTTATATAATAAACAGCACTTTATAGAGTGACTGTTATATTGGAATTCCAACACAGAACTAAATAATTCTAATGGTGCAAAGTTTGGGGGTGCAAAGCATCCTCACTTTACGGTACTCACAAAATGTTGGGACCGCTGTGACCGAGGGGTCAGTCCACTCGTCTCCCATCAAGACAATCAAGGTTCGATTCCCGCCAGTGTGGGTCCTCGGATTTACGCATGTGGGAATCGTGTCAGACGATGCCGCTGGTCGGCGGGTTTTCCCGGGTATCTCCCGTTTTTTCCCTCCTCATTCCGGCGCTGCTCCATATACACCTTAAGTTCTCCCCTCACCAGCGCTAAATACCTCCATGTTGAGCGCTGACCATAACCTCTCACTTCACAAGGTGTAAAGTTATCCTGTAAGCTTATTTATCTTTCGGAATGTATACTAAAACGCCTGTAGTTCAAATTTTTATTTAACTTAACATTTAAATTACTTTTTTTTGCACTTTTAATAGACATACGAAATATTAAAGTTTAATAAGCCGTCACCATCTGTTGTCATGCTTTATTAAGGGGTAGGCCTACTATAAATTCATGGTCGTCATAACAAATTGAATCATGTTTTCCTGAAAGATTTTCTTCACAATAGTTTTAAGATACGTTTAGAATTTTTTTTGTACTCGGCAAACAACAAACAAAAACTAGTTCAGTCGAATTTCCAATATTGCTGACAAGCAATTTTGTAAGTTTAAAAAATGGCCTTCAAGTAGACAGTTTAGAAGTTTACTATTTTATAGTATATTTCAATTGCAACTACGTTGGTAATTTCGGGGTTAGTAAGGTCTAAATATGTTTGTAATATTAACTTATAGAAAGTTTTTCATTGATAAACTCGATCTTGTAAGTAAAATTACTAAAACCTGGTAAAGCAGTTCCCAATGTTATTACCTAAATATAACACAAACACTAAATAATGATTCAATATTAAACATAAATCCAGTATACTTACTAGAAATGTGTTTTGTAAACTACCCAATGTGGCTTAAAACAGTTTTTACAGACTGCTGTATACGAGAAAATACCAAACTGAATCTTAAAAAAGAATGTAGACTTCTTCACCTGACTTCACTCCATACTTTACCCAAATAAAATTATAGTGTTGGCGATTTAAGATCCATAGAAATTTGATTACTACGTGAAAGTACTGTGCTAACTTAAGGGCGTTCTTGTGTGGAAAAATTATAATTTTATTTTTGTATAAAATAGGGTTAGATTCGTAGACACTATTTGAGAGTACGTTTTCCTCTTACGAGAAAAAATTTAGCTCCGTTTTAATTTTTTTATATAATGTCAGTTTAAAGTAAAAATTTGCATATTTTTACTTCGTGCAAAACTTGAAAACCAATAAACATAATGAAGTGGAAAAAATCACATCAAAACTACATGCCACAGTGTACAGCTTGAAATAACCCTTTAGATAAACATTATGTATTTTTAAAAAAAGTTTTAAAAGTAATAAAAAATTAGCAAATTTTTGAAAAATTATTAGTATAAAATGTTTTGTAAAGGGTGTCTATATGATTCAAGCCGTAGATAGTGTAATGTAGTGTAACATATGACCAAATTTAAGCCCCGTTATACTATTTTATCACGTCAGATGTGTTCATTGTAATTTAATTTTACGAGTATTCTATTTTCTGAGTTTTATCTGTTAAATTTATTTTATTTTTGAGATGGCTGACATAGGTTAACTATTTTTGTTTAGTGCAATAAGATTACTAAGAGAAAGGCTTAGTTCAGAAA
>PNEQ01018274.1:0-12325 GCA_003012365.1 Medauroidea extradentata | reverse complement strand
AGCTGCTTGGCTATCACTGTTGCTACGCACGCAGTCGATGTACAGAGCAAGTTTAAGCTGTTCACGGTAAAGTGAACACTTTTCAAAACTATTTCCATGAGAACAGCAATCAATAAATATATTTTGTAGTGGTCGCGGACATAAAATTTCAGTTGAGTTTAAAATATACGCTATGTCTAATATAAAAACGGAAATGTTTTTCATAAATAGGCGACGGAAGAATGCAAATCGGCCGAGAGAAAACAGTAACTAGGCGCTCAAAAGTGTTCATTTTACCGTGAACAGCCTTTACGCGTAGGCCGTAGACAGTGCGTGTGGTGTGAGTAGGAGCAGAAACGGAGAGGGAGAAAGAGGATGGAAGAGAGATGCATCATCACATTACCTGCTTATCTTCGGTGTTGTGTGCACGGTCTAACTTACCAGGCGCGTGGCCTACCTATCCAGGTGCGCAGCGCAAATGTATTTCAGGAGACGTTATTAGAGTTTTTCGCCTATTAATTTTTCTTTAATAGCTGCGGCTTATTTATTAACGGACACCACCTCTATTATTATGCACGCTTACAGACGTATTTTAAGACATATTTCCTACTTTAAATAGTATTTTTAATACATGCACTTTTCGATTTTAATTTTTTAAATTTTTTTTGAAGGGGATCGAGAGTATTGTCGTAGTTGCGTTGTTGTCGTAGTTGCCGATGTCGTAGTAGCGGGGTTCGACTGTACTTGTCGTCCAGGATTGAAAAATGGCCTGCCTTCCCACCACCTGCTCACTAGTCAAGGTCTCTTACCTCGCTCGTCGCGCCCCAAAATCAGCATGCCTTCCTCAGTGTACAGTCCTGTACCGTAAGGAAGGCTCGTTATTATGTTATTGATCGTTTTGTGCTAATCTTAACAAATTGAATTTGGAATAGGCTACAGAACCAATTAGTTTGGATTTGAGGGGTTTCGCTGTAGTTTGGTTTGGCTTACATTTTTCCGGTAATAACCTAGAACATGTTGCCAACTAGCACCACAAAATTTACCACCTATTGCGGTAAAAGTTGCGTAGAATACAATTTTTTATCCTCCTAATAAACGTTTTTGCTATCAGGAAACTCAAAAGTGTGAATTTTGCTTCTTTCTCTTGCATTTATTGTTTTGCTAATAACACTACAAAACTTTTAACACTTAAAAACGTAACAAAATGTTTAAGAAACGAACCTCCTAATCACAAAACCTACCATTTGGAACACGTTCGTTTGATAAATTGATTTCATTTTGTGCTAATCGTACCTCATGTTGTGTTTTCTTGTACGGTCACTAGCTGTGACAGTAGACTCTAAGTTTGTTATTGTGAATGTCGATAAATTAAGGAAGTGTCTAAAGAATAACTTCATTAATTTGAATATTTTTTTAGGAAGAAATAGATGTTCACATAATTTGTTCAAATTAAATTCTAGGTTATAATGTACGTCTTTGGCGGGTCTGAACTGTGAGTTTGTTCAACTGAAGTGTTTGTATAGTCGAAGTTCGTAACTATTGTGCTTTCCTGTACTTTTAATACTTATTTTTTAATGTACTGTATATAGCCAGGTACAACCTGCCCCTGCGTAAGACCCCACCCTTGTGTTTATACTAACATGCTGGGGAAAAAGTTTTTATTGCAAATTTGCATAAAAGAAAATCTTTTTGCATGTGGAATTAGTTTGCTTTTAAACAGTCACAAATCTTTAAGAATTACAAAGTGCTGCATATACTAATTTCAGTCCAGGTATTTTCACATTTCACGCTTAGAAAGAAAACTAGAAGGCAGGTGAGAGATCAACGTGACGTCGCGGCCTACAGATATGACATCTAATTGTAGGAGTGAGTGTGACCTTGGCCAACTGTAGAGCATTTGCTCTCTCATTTCCACTTCCTATCATGTGCTCTGCAACGAAGGATCAATAAGTCATGCTTGTCGCTCCAGCCATTCAACTAGTTCTATTAATATTAAAACTATTTTTATTACAAACATAATTGATAAATGGTGACACATGTAAACATAGTATGCTCTAGATAACAAATTGAAATTTACTTGTTTATACCATCTTTATTAATTTAACAGGGAAAAATATGCACGTAGTCACAAAAAAGACAACAAAAAATGTTAACAATTTTGTCACAGCAATCAGTCTATAACCATTTCGGTAGCTACCCTAAACTTCTTCGCAGCTGCTGTTATCAGTGCTGCCAATGTCAGAGCACGCGTCATCAGAGCTCCAGTCATAATCTGTGCCGTCAAGCTCATGTGTTATGCAGTACTTTTTGAAGGACACAAGATCTAAGCTTAGTCACCTTATTCTCCCAGTCGGTGTCATCTTGTGATTATTGCTTGCCATCCACTCGGAGTATTTCCGCTTCTGGTGCACTTTAAACGACCAATTGGTGCAGACGTCAAGGGGTTGAAGAACTGAAGTCAGACCTCTATTACACTCCTCCACCTCTTATCCGGCATGTTCGGGGGGACGATGTGTGCCGAATATTTGAATTTGCCGGTTAATTGAAGGAAAATATAAACAAAATATAATCATTTGATAAGTATAGTGATTGTACCAAAAATAGTGTAATACTATACTCTTAGTTCAGATTTTTATCATTGTTAATAAAATACAGTGAAAAACAGTTTGAACACTCATATAATCATCAATGTAAATACTACCTACTACATACTATTAATAAGACGCAGGTGGTAGTTGCACGACTATTAGCTGCTCTCCCTCCTCCTCCCCCCTTCTCCTAGCATGCTAGGGTCTTGTCCTGGGTGTTCGCTCGGTGCTTGCTGACTCGTGAACCAGCTGTGACTGACCGTGCGTAGCAACAGCAGTTTCCTTTACCTCTACTAATTGCTACTTGTCTGTAGATTTTACACGTACATATATTTTTATTAATTACGATGTTAAGTTTGTTCACCCCTAATAATATACTATTTATAAGTTGCGTGCACTAAGTTACTTATGAAATGTTTACACAGCAATAGGTATGTATGTAACACTAACAAAGTCAGCATTCCGAGTTTACTAAGTTTGCCGATTGCTCGTGTTTATTTACCGGCCTAATCACTATCACTAATGTCGTACAATTCGCTCGTGGTGGGTGTTGCATCACTTGCTTCAGTGTGTGTACTTGTAGAGGCAGGCAATTTCGTGATCATATCTGTCAGACATTGTTGTTTGAAATGTCTTGGCCTCTCATTTATTAACTGCTTCTGAATCATGCACAATGACATGATTTGTTGCTCAGAGAAATAGCTTCGCTGCTGCAGGCCAGTTATTAAGCACTCTACATGATAAAGACACTCATCTTGCATGATTTTCGCAGCTGATTTTTTGTAGTCATCACTGACACTGTCATCTTCCTTGTTTGTCACGCCTGTGACACGTTCAGTTATTATTTGGTCATGAAGTGATGAACAACAGGGATGTCAATGTCAACTTGAAGCCATTCCTTAACATTTTCATCATGTAGGCTAGTTTGTAAATTTCAGGGTTGATAATATATTTGGCATATTGACACAGTGTATTCAATGTTGTTTCAAAGCCTTTGAAACATCAATTTCACTTTCTTCGTCGTTTGTCACATCTGCAAATGCTAAGGTTGTGCAAACCTGCCTTGCCTTGCCTTGCCTTGTGCAAACCTGAATTGGGTATCCTGTCCCAAGTTGTAGCAGAAGCTCAAATTACATCACGTAGATCACATACTTTCACAGAAGCACCACCGTCAAGTTTTTTTAATGTCAGTTTTATCTTTGGTAGACAACATAAACTTTTTTTGTTTTTCAATAGAACCAGAACTCACATTTGTCATTTTAGTAGTCATAGTGCAACACAACACAAAAACAACTCAAATTTACATACATACAAGCTGCGCAGTTACTTCATCGGCCGATAACTGACTTTCCGACAGACTGCTTCAGGAATATGTAGGTCTTAGCGCACTGGGATTGACCTACTCGTCTAGGGTAGGGCGGCTGGGAGTGCGATTACATAACTGCACTGCCCTTATCGTTTAGAGGATAGTCACACCACACCGGCACTCTACTGCTCAGCCACCCGCCTGCCTTCATCACACCAACCTTTGTAGCACAGTGGGTTGTGTGCCGGTTCTCTGTATGAATGGTACTGGGTTCGAGTCCTGAATAAAGCATGATTGTTTTTAATAAGCAATTCCGACAGAAAAATTTATATATGTATTAATTTATACGTATTTTGATAACCACAGATGCTAACAAAGAAAATATTATTAATTTTTTTTTATTTAAAAAATAATAAAAAAGGCCAGGCAGATACATGCTGGATAACTGAAGTACAAGATAACTGAATGCTGGATAAGTGATGGAGTGTATTACAACCGGGTTTGTTCGGCCAACTGTGAATGAACCTAGCCTTTTACAACTCATTTCAATGTATACTTTAAGCCAACACATGTGTAAAACTATGGTATGAGCTTCGCTAAATCACGATCGGGGCAGTGTGTTCCAAGCAAAGCTGCAATATGGTCGTGTGAAATGTGTTCTAGACTGCCGACTCTACTTCTTGCTTCACTGCACCCACAATTCTATCATCAACTCCACCATCATTCCAGATGGTTATTACAGCCATTACGAGAATTATTAAGCTATTGCACGCTCATTGTTTCACGCTAACTAGCACACCTATTCCGAAAAGTACCTTGCAACCGGCAGTGGCTGTCAGCTTGTACTGTGGCAGAGTATCAGATTGGTGGAACTTTTTTAGCTGCATGCAAAAATTAGCCTAAGTGCAGTTTGACCCACATAACCACCCCCACTCTACAGTCTGTACTACAAAAGTCAAAACACTAAATAAAGTGGGAATTTGTTACATTTCGCAAGCACTATCATTGTTCTGGTAATGTAATGAAGTGACAGTATCATTCTATCCTGGTTATGGCACCAAAAAATGTAATGTGGGTCACCTAAGCAAAATGCACAAGCCCCGGTTGAAACTGCAAATTAACAACTGTTTGATAATGATGGTTGTGTCGCTTACATGGCTGTGTGATCCAGATGAATAATGTACACAAAGTTAACTTACACATGCTGGTTTAATTATCATCACTCAAATGTTTTCAGTAAATAATTTTGAAATTCCTTTTTACCAAGATTAGTTTACAATAAATTCAAATCAAAAGTGCACAAATTTCCAAGTGGAACTGGAATGTGGCATTGGTTGAAAAGAAAATACGTGAAGTGTTGGCCGATCAATATTGTTCCCATCCTAAGGCCACACAATACCATAACTAACAAATGAAATATAAAAATTTACTCTAAACTCAGGTGGACATTAGGTCCACCCAGATCAAAAAATCTAAAATAATAAGGGGGGAAAATTTTCCATACAAACATCCCCGTGCTTCCTGTGACGGTCTCATAAACACTGTAGGCAGCACACAGCCGCATGGCACAAACTCACAGCTCAAAAACCAAAAACAGAATATCCGACCAACAGAATAACGCTTCCTTCTCAACTACAGCGACCCTGGTGGCTACCTATCGCGCGAAGCAAAAAAAAAATATGTTACCAAAACAAAAACTATGTGATATATAATGATTAAATAAAGGCTTAATTCTCATAAACCACATCTCAAGTGAAAGTATTGGTTTCCAAATAAAATAAAATACTTTAAATTACAAAATTAATTTTAATATTTGTAAACAGCATATATTTTGATCAACCCATGCCGGCCTGTGCAAAACATATCTCTGGGTCTGTTGCACACTCAACTTGTGGACGTGCATGTGTGCTCTAGAGAAAAGTAAAAGTAGTAAAAAACTCACAATTTAAATTTAGCTTTTCCAGGAACTCTGCAAGCACACCTATGCCATTACACTAAAACTGGTCAACAATACACCCAGCCTGAAGTCAAATACAATTACTATTAAAATTATTTAAACTGCTTTAAATAATGTTTTTAAAGTAAAATTAAAAGACATGAAGTAACCTAGACCAAAACAAACTAAATAAAACTTAAAATTTATTAATTTTAAATCTGACATCGGTAAAGACCAGACATCACCCTTCTAAACTTCTGTCAACAATACCTGTAGATAAACTAAATACAGAGTAGCAAACTCATTAAATTACACAGAAGAAAGTAAACCATATAACAATAATAATAAGAGTAATAATTAAGGCCTAAATGGGTTGATGGACTGCCTGACAGTAGCAATGGCTTTTCTTGGTAATTAAATACAGTAAACCCCCGTTTTATCAGACCTCCATTCAGTGGACTTCATATTTAATGGACAAAATCTGGCAATACAAAATTATTCCACCATCGGATCTACTTGGCATATGCAGCACAAGACCTACCTGGTTACAGTGGAACCTCGTTAGTACGAACCCTGTTAATACAAAGTACTCATTAATACAGAGCAATTTGTATTCCCTTGGAATGGGAGAAGAAATTAAATAATTACTTGAATGTTCAATAAAAATTTGGTTTACGCATTAAACCATGCAATATCAAGTTCTCAAGTAAAAGAAAGTCATTGTGGTGAAAAGACTATTTGATTTGTGGGGATAAACAGAGTGACCAAAATTTTATAAACATTTTAAGGTTTTAGTGAACACCTATTAATACAAACCTCATTATTACAAACAGCCAAAATTTTGGTCCCTTCAGGTTTGTATTAAAGAGGTTTGACTGTATTGTGCTTTGGTGTGTGACATCAGGCACGTATAGCTGCGTATAGTCCATCTCACGTAAGAATTCCATTTTTTGACAGTTATGTTCACATTCATTCTTACTGCTGTTACCATGGAATAAGCAGTGTTTTCCTCTCCCACAAGTGATTTTTGCACAAACATACTCAGCTGGTTCTCAGACTGTGCATTACATCAAAATAAAAAGTATTTTTCTGTAGAAATTGGTGCATGTTATTGTCTTCAGAACTGTCAAAAAATAGAATTCTTATGTGAGACAGACTATAAGATGGTAGGCAGAGCTATTTTTAGTCGTGTATCGGGGTATGTGCCATGTCCGCCAAGAATGATAGTCTACCTGAATTTTTTACGAACCTGCGAGTTCAACAGCCCAAAGACCAACCTGATACTTGTGTTTTGGTGAGTGAAATCAGGCATGTTTGCACAGATATCTGTGTAAGATGGTAAGCAGAGCTAGTCGCTCATCGGTGTTTTGTGTGTCTGGACAAGAACGACTGTCGTGTCGAATTTTTTACGCAGTTGATGTACGTGCGCGTTAAAGATTGTGCATTTTTTCAAATGTTATGGCGTCTTCAATACGACAGAAAAGAAAGAGTAACTTTGACATTATGCAAAAATATTGAAATTGTAGAAAAGTTAAGAAGGCTGGTGCTTCGTTAGCAAAATTATGTGCTGATTACTGTGTCAAGAAACATTTGGTGTCGGATATTCGAATGCAAAAAATGAGTTGAAGAGTAATGTCTGGAAATATGATGTTGAACCAAAAGGTAAAATAAAAAAATTTGGCACTGTTGGACACAGGAAACACAGTAAACTTGCTTATCTTCGCATGACGAGGCAGTGTATCTTGAACAACGCTCATGTGGTTTAGATGTGCAAGGTGTGGAGATAAAATCTGCTGTGTCAGGATGCAAACAGTGGTAGTTAAGCTGGAAATTTTTTGCATTACATATTTAGAAAATAAACACTTTACTGTGAAACACAAAGCAGTTGCTAAAGTTAACGTGTCACATGTTATCACGCAACATAACATGAAACCAAGCTGATAGAAAACCTATTTCACCTTCTATTGCTCCCCTTCTACTCATCACCCCCCCTTCCTTCTGAGCCTCACACCATTGGTTATCTCAATGAGCGGACAAAGGCGAGTGCTCATCTTTCTACTCCCGCCAGTCATCACAAGCCTTCCCCTCATCCCCAGCGATTTGACAACAAACACGCTTCATTACCACGCGTATATCATGCTGGTATATATCTATCAGCTTGTTGTCTATTTACGTGTGCATATTTTGGTACTTCGCCATTTATCAGACATTCTGATTTGCCGCACCACACCTCCTCCAATTAGTCTGGTAAAATGAGGGTTTACTGTATTTCCAGTTTCATAGTTGAACATGTAATTTGCAAATTACTGATACTGCCACTTTCTAACAAATGATGGTTAAATTCTCTACGGTCTAAATTAGTTGGATCATTCTTATTACTTTCCATTGAGCATATATAATTTGGAGTGCACTTTGGTCATGTGTTATGATGCAAACAATAAAACAGCTGACTAGAGGCATCTTATCTCAGAGGATGTAAAGGGTGTCTACTAGGTCACTATAAAGTCACGAAAGTCCCGAAAATGTTAAAAAGGTCACGAAAGTCCCACAACAGTCATTAATTTGAAGTATATTTTGGTATAAGTCACGAAAATTATTTTGGGTGTTTGATTCTTCTTGAATCATTTGTCAAACACGCATGTTTACACTACTAGCATTTCTCTTCCACTGTTCAAGGAAAATAATTAGTTTGTGTATTAGTTATCATAGTCATCTTTATAAAGACAACTTAAAGTTAGGTATATATTAATTACACATTCTAAAATTATAAATGCTTCGCATAAACAGCAGTTGGAGGAAACATAATGAAAATTGTCAGCTGTGTTGCGCTTGTTAAAAAAAATAATTAATTAATTTTGTTTGTACAATTTTTCAAGAAAAAGTCACAAAATTTTACTTTTACAATCTGGTAGACACCCTGATGTACTGTTGATTGCTTAAATTAACTTTCATGGACAAAAAATTGTGTGACGGTCCCCTTAATGCAGCACAAGCTATTGAGTCGAGGAATGAGAAATGATAACTTAGGCAAATATTGTTAAATCAGTCTCGTGTACCGCCACGCCGCTCACAGAGGTGGAGAGAGTTGTACTTGCTGAAACCGATAATATAATAGTACGCGACGCTTATGCTTGCAAATATTTAACGTAAGTATTTTAATTGAAATGTTTCGACGAAGTGGCCGGAAAGTCCCCAGTGTACAATAATCCTTGGGCACGCCTTCCAGCCAATGGAAACCCTGGACTACCTAGCTCCGCCCCTTATGAGCAAAACGTTGCGCTACCCTTGACCAATGTTTATTTGTTTGTCCAAGATTAATTATTACACATTTGTTGACATACCCTTAATTGATTACAAAATATAATTTTTATTGATTAGCTATAACTATACTGACACCGATAATTATTCAAGTAAATAAAAGTAATTCCCATTGCCAGGTTGTTACAGTGGTGCTCTGGCAGAAGGGGGGGATGGATGGAAAGAGGGGGGAGGGGGCTGCTGGCCAGCCCAGACCTTTTGTGATGGCAGACCACCCCCCTCTCCAGACTTTGAGGCACTTGTATTCCGTTTATTATTACTAAACTAATCCTAAACTACTTACATCTAATATTACCACAAAATTACCATTAATTTCAGTACCAATGTGTCACGACGGTTAATTTTATACCTGACACGAGGTATCTACAATCACAAATGCAGTTTTCTTTAATTTACGTAATTAAGTATACTGAGATGTATAAAAGTTCCACTTTGGCTCGTCACAATTTTATTCTCATTCATTACATATGTTATTGGATGTGTTCAAATATTGAAAAAGAAACACTGATTCTTTTCACACTTAACAAATAGACAAATAAATTTAAGTGGTTACTCTACATTTATTTTTACTTGTTCATTGAAGTTGATTGTATGCACAGTTTTATAAATAGAGCATACTGTTAACTTATTGAAAATATTTTGTTTCAGCATTGTAATATATTCATACTAATTTAAATTCACCAATAAATTGAAAAAACTAAGTTTGTATTCACTATTAATAGTATTTGACCTTTTAGACATAGCGACCCTAAAGTGAACCCACTTGAGCATGATCAGTGAAGAGACTGGAAATTGTGAGGTGAAAATTTAATGAATGATGCTTACAACAGTCTGTTCTTCCTACACATGAGTACAATTTTATCAGTATTTATAAATCAAATCTATATGTTTATTGTCACATTGGACTTCATGTTTTGAACATGTTTGTAGGCTATATTCATAAATTGTATTGTATTTATAAAATATAAATATTTACTTGTACATATTTATTATAGGAATAATACTACACATTTTGACTATAAATACATTATTAGCATTTAAAAAACTCTTGTCCTATCAAGAGAATATGTTTGTATAAATACTTGCTGCCAGACTTGTTAAGTACCTGGGCATATTGATGCAGTGACTTAGGGTTGCGGAGGTAGATTGAGTGAATGGTGTCTAAAAGGTGAAGGGCTCTAGGTAGGCTGGGAAATGAGTTAAAGTGTGTTTGTTAGTAGTCCTATGAAGGAAAAGGTGTATATTACAATGGTACGATCAATGTTACGAGTATTCGATGTTAGAATGCAACCCGTAAGTGGAATTCAAGGTGCAGGAGAAAACAAGGGCCAGCTAGGGAGGATAAAGGGAACGTTCGGTTATCTGTGATGCTTAAGGAACTGGATTGGAGCTTGTTGAAGGAAATAAGTGTGGAAAGGCTGGTTAGGTTGTACAAGGTGGTGAATGGAGAGGACGACTGGATTAAGTAAGGTTTTGCCTGTTAACTAAGGCAGAGTATAGAAAGGGGGAATAACAGAGAATATCCAAATGATACGGAGTAGAACAGAGAGGGATAGGCCGTCAATTCTAGGAGGTCAGTGAGGGAATGGAATTTACTTTCTGAGGAGTTTGTGACAGTGAGGAGTATTGGAAGGCTTAGTAGGGGTTTGGTTGGCGAGTGAGGATGGCAGTTGCCCAATTCCAAGTTATTATTATTGTTATTATTATTATTATTACATATCTCTGAAGGAATAAGAATCGACAATGTTACATGCTTAGTATGAATACATGCAATTGTACGAAAAATTTTTACATAACCCAATTATAAATGTATGGCATGCTAAATTAAATGTGTGTGGTTTTTTTTATGGTAAATTTATATAGGCTAGTAAATTTTATGTATAGGCACTTGCAATACGAGTAGAGCAGAGGAGATGGGAGGGAGGTGTAATTGAGTGGTGTTTTTTAATTTTTTTTTCTCTCTGGAACTTTATTTACAAAATGATTTATGGTACAGAAGGGGAATTGAGATGTATATTGTTACAAGTTTGAGAGCACAAACTTTATATGTGGGCAATTCCCATGAGTTCTTTGGGATAGAGGTCTTATAATTACAAATAAAAGAGTTAAATTAAGTACTGGATTTAATAGCTTACAAAGCTACGAAATACACAAAACAGTAATCAACTAGAACTCTCACAACACAATTAGTTATGCACACAATTACTCCTGTGTCACAGACACGTTAATGAACTTTGACAATTAAAGCACAAGAAAAGTCTACCATCAATTAATTAAACACAATAAATTACAATAAAATTCAGTCATATATCCAATCAACAGTATTTCTAATAATGACACTGTACAACCTTATCAGTCCGAAGTGGTGATGGCTCACCATGTGCTGCGCAGCACCCCGAGTGCACCGCTGTCTTCACTCTTGAGGTCTTCTGTTCGACTCCTGTCGCGCACCTCATCTTCGCCTGTCAGCCCGCCGCAGTAGTCCTCTTGTATCGCCAAACACTGCTCCAAAGGTAGACCCCTGCCGCCTCACAGTAGACTTTGACGTCACCAAGATATCTTCACCAGTCTCTCTCCACAGGCATAGCACCTTCCTCTAGCACTACTAATAGCGAACTTTCTCAAATGTGCCGATTATGTGCTTTTATACTAGCCCAGACAGTCTGGTGTTCCCCGCATTACAGGGGTCTAAAAATAGATATTTCATCATGTTTCGGATATGCTTGTAGTCACGTCGGCCGCCCTCGAAGACGCGAAGACGCAGTTGGGACAGGTATCTATGACGTAGTTTCGGCGGGATTCCCACTATGAGCCACCCGGGCTTTGAATCATCGGCCAGCCCTCAAGGTGTTACGAAACAGCCGCCGACCACTGGCCTCCAGGTACATGGCACGCAACACTGCCCCCTCCTTAAGTCTGTTCGTCCCGAACAGACACAGCAGCCTCAGGCCCATCGTAGAGGGCCAATCTGTCGATGTGTACAACTTTAGGTCCTCTCGCCCGAGAGCCTCGACGAACAATCCGAAATACATCATTGATCTTCTTCACTATTTCATAAGGGCCTTCCCAATTCTTCTGCAGCTTGGGACAATACCCCTTCTTTCTCTGAGGGTTGTACAACCACACCAGTTGACCTTCTTGGAATGTTTCATCTGGTGCATTCCTATCGTAGCGAGTCTTCATCCTGTCGGTGTTGAT
>PNEQ01018273.1:0-12326 GCA_003012365.1 Medauroidea extradentata | reverse complement strand
AGCTGACGGCCCACGCAAGAACCTTAGTTCAACCTGGCCAGAGTCTAGCTAACGCGCCTGCGCAGGGAAGAGGAGAAGGGGAAGCATAGAGTAAGAGCAAAGAAATATAGCAATACAAAACAGCCTTCCGAGCCATAAAATAGTCACGTGGTCCACTGTGCACCGCCGACGAGAGCGCTGTAGGCACCCAAACGGTGCATTACAAAGTCAGTAGTTATGTCAATATGATCATAAATTAATATTTTGAAATGTATGGTATATGGAGAGGTCCAGTGCATTTCATGTTCTTTGAATAATGCTGTATTCAAATAAGAAAATACACGGAACTACATGCAATGATTCGCTACCAACCATACAAACAATAATGTAACTATTGTTAATGTTGACAAATTAAAAATAATTACTAAAATACATCTTCATTACTATAAGAACCATGCGTATAACATGTCAACTACATCAACAGTCAACAATCTTATCGCCTACCCTATCCTAATTTAAGAGCCTCAAACTTATATATATGTATATATATAAATAGATATTTACAATTGGTCTGTCGCCATGTAGCGAGATTAATCCTTACCTGCCTCTCTAGGCTACCATTCCCAAACCCCTCCTGAGCCTTCCAACTCCTAACAGTTACCAAATCGTTCTGTAAAATATTCCTCTCACCGACCTCACAAGCATAGACTGTCTACACCAAATTCGTTCTCTTCCACTCCACTTGAACCTTCTCGCTGGAGTTTACTCTCCCCCGTACCCTCTCTTAGTTAGGTGGCAAATTAAATCCTCTCCAACCTCCCTCTCTAGTCGCAAGTATGTACATCCTGACCAGACTTTCAACTCTTCTTCTGTCCTTCAATGTACTCCATCCCTTTTCCTACATCAGTACAGATGGCCTATAGATCCCTTCATCCTCTCCATCTCCTATCACGTGCTATTCACCCATCCTGTTACCTTCTTTGCACCTTTTTCTGTTCCTGCACCTCAACTTTCATATGTGCATCCTTCTCTTTGGCAGCATATTCCAGCCTTGGCCATACCATACAATCATGCAGTATGCCTTTTCTTTCACCTCCCAGTAATGAAATTCTGAACGATTCAGAAAATGTTTTGTTAATGTTTGATTTGTATTGGTTGTGGACTAAATAGTTCAGTACCGTTCATCCTGTTTCATAGCAGCCACCCATAACATTACACAATTTATCTAAACTGTATAAACAAGGGCTCATAGTAGTTGTAATATGATAAATCTTTTATTTTATTTATGTAGTTAGTGTGTGCAGCCAAACACTGAGATAGGCAACACAATATGTTGTGGACTGCAGCAATTTACGTGCATGAGCTGACAATGTTTTGATTATAGATACAATAGTGGGCCAATTTCAAATAGGCTTCACCTGAGAGCCTTGGAAACAGCTGTGGCCGCCCCTCTTATGTTTGCTGTATTGCTGATTGGCGTTAACGGAAACAACTTGATGTATACAAAATGGCGGCAGTGGTATAAGATCACGGCCGTGATGTAGATCGCGGTTAGCGGCAGCGAGCGATAGTTCGTCTACCTAGTTACCGTGCGTAAATCTATGAAAAGTGGTTTAATGCAGTTTGTTTACAATTGACGCTGTTTACATAAAATGTTTGCTGCTGGATGATTATTATTTATTTTCGTTAATTAAAGAAGCAAAATAATGTTGTGGATCCGTAATGATGTCGCAAAGAGTAGGAACACGAATTAAAATGTCTAAAACATGGGGAAATATCATTTCCAACTTTTGGTGTGGTCTGCAATTCTGAATTTCATGTGACCAATGTGTGGATGAAATTACGACGGTTCATGCTAAAACTTTATGCACCGCTAATATTGTGACATTGTAAACATTTTTGTAAGTAAACAAGGCCTGAATGAAATGGTTAATATAAATGTCCTATTGGCAAACCTATATGAACTATAATTACCTGATTGAGGACGTTCAAAATTTCTATAAAACTATTCTACAAATGTTTCCATACATGAAACACGTAGGAAGTTTCACTGTTATTTTACCAAAATTGGTTTGAAGAGTGACCAGTCTCTCTAAACATTATTATTACGTTCTTTCCTGTACACTAGGATCTATTTTTTGTATTATTGTAATAATTTACTACATATTAATTTAGCTTTCAAATCTGCTAAGATTCTTCTAAAAATATTACAGAGAAGTACCTTTTCTTTTTATTTTTATACAAGTAGGCAACTAAACTCGATCAGCTATGCCATCTGTAGTAAGCACTTATGTACAAAAACCATTTTGTTTGTCTCACTAACATAATAAGAGAAGAAAACCGAGATGAAAAAGTAATATATTGCTGTAATAACAGGTACATAGTAACAAAAACTAATACATTTTAAGAATGTTCAAGGTTATTAAGTAATAACTGCTAAATTTTGATGCTTTTGTTAATAAAGCAAAGTGAATTTCTATATCTCCGTTAAAATGCAAAAGTATGCACTAGCAAATATGTACCAAATTTAAAGAAACACTATTATACAAATATTCAAAAATTATTAAAAAAAATTAATATTCGTTTGAAAACTATTCAAAATACTAAAATCATTATTCGTACACCCCTAGGCATTAGTTATAAATAGTTTGCGATATTGACAAGCGGCAGTTTTCTTGTTAACAATTAAATAAGTTTTGGAGTGAACCTTAAGCCATCATCAACGCCAACATTTTTAAGACACCTTTTTATATTTATGAACTGTGCCCGTGGATATGGCTTTATTCATGCCTGAAGTAGTTACCAGCCCTTAATTGCAAATGATCATTTGAGTAGTTGCCTTTGCACATTTATTTGTATCAAATTGTGAGATCTATATTTTGAACTTAAATTTGTAATTTTCGTATCTATCTTGGACTGCCATCTTATAATGTTCAGTGTCACTACTTTTCTACAAAATTATTTGGATTATAAATTCCCCAGTGGTATGAGACGCGGAGCCATCGCAATCTTTACTGAAATAAATTTAGCTTCAACACAGTGCAAATACTACAAAAACTCTAATTTTGAAAATTTTTGTTTTAGCCGGAATTATATTACTGTGAGGTGGTAACACGTTATTTGGTCTAATTTGTGTTGGGGAATAATGCCTAATTTATTTATTTATTTTTCTTATTGCTTACCTTTAAGATTATTAAAATTTCATAATACTTTCAAGTATTTTTTCTATTGTTTCGCTATTTAGCAATGCAATGTTTGATATGCCTTCTAGCCCACGGAACATCTCAAACAGGATTGGGAAGATTTGGTATCATTCAACCGCATATTGTGTCTAACACTTTTTATATTCTATACATTATTCTGCTACACATCAAAGTCCACAGTACCAGCTACAATACACCACACAATATTATTCCTCTTAGACTAACATATATGCATGCATGTATATGTGCGTGCACATGTGTAAAAGCAATGTTATTATAACACTGTTAAGTTTTAAACAAATAAATTATCTGCAGATGTAAATTATAATTTTAAATAGAAGAGTGACCGGGATTTGAACTACGAATCCAAAATTTAGCTCATCTGGCGTACTCACGCCGCAATCGACGGAGCCAAACTGATGTTCTGGCGAAGGAATTTCCAAATATTATATTGATCAAACTTATAGAAATTAACAATTACTATGATGGTCGTTTTGTTTGCCACCGATTTGCTCCTTTAATTTGGTTATGAGAACTTTGCTAAAGGTGTGTTTGTTCACTATTTTCTGAGGTTGCTAGACATCTTGTGGAAAAGGCTTGTCCCACAAGTATGCATATAAGATAGTAAAAATAGTTGTGGATGTTAGGATACATATGCTAAATTATTATTTCCATTTAATTAATCTGAGATGTTGAGATGAAAACATTTTTTTCCATGCATTTGTAAAGCAGATATAACTACATCATCGCCATATACCCACCATTGCGAGATATGGATGAAATTCAGCCTTTTCAACTGCTCGCGATCAGTTGGTAAATTTCTATCTGACCCATGACGTCAAACGACCTCCATTTTAAACTTAGAATATCAAACAGTAGTTTGGAACTGACTATTGTTGAGTAGCAAATTTTTTTAGGCAACAGACACTCAAATGGCTATAGATATCTTGCAAATGATGAGGTAGTGGGGTACTGGGTAATTTGAAAGTGATGTCCTTTAAGACTAATGTATTGGGGGTTATGTGATGTTCTTCACTAGCAAATAACATTTCACACATTACTAAACCCTTATTGGCAACAAAAAACTGACTGAGCTAGGCCTACCACAGGAACATGTACTCCCTGACATTCTTCTGATATGAAGGATCTCTGTGATCCTGAATCAAGTGACGTTGACATCCTCTGTGATGTGCCATTTGCATCTTGCATTCCTACAATTGCTGTGCGCAGGACAACAGTGGTCAGTGGATGAAGTTAGGGAAACTGATGGTGCGGTATCAATATCGTGACTGCAGTAGTTTGCCCTACAATAGTCTTGTGCTAAACGGGCTCGCTTCATTCGTACTTTACTAGATTAGTCTGTTACAGTGAAAACAATTTCTTCTTGACTTGCAGTCCTTTACTCAATGGCTCTGTAAGCAATTAAAACACAGCATCCTTTATCTAACAGTATCTTTCTATCATCAATAGATTGGCCAGTGAATACAGGACACTTGTGTATCCGGTGTGCATTATCGCAAACACTGCAAATTTCAGTTTCCCTAGTTGCTAGGAATGGTGTCTTATAGTTTGGGGTTTGAGGCGGTAATTTCCTGGGACCTGTTTGTGCTGGTAAGGATGATGGCGTATAACAGGCCGTTATCAATGCCTTACACTATGGCTCTATAGAAGCTGGTCAAGTGTTCTTGTGAGTTAGTTCAAACTGGGTTCTTGTTTCAGGAGCAAGCTTAGGTAATGTGAGATTCATTAAAACTATGCTCTATTCAGTTACTGGTGATTTCAGAACCCTCAAAAAACCCAGGTCCTCATGTGTTCACCATGGCCCTCAATTTATCAGAATAAACAGTTGACTAACGAGGAAGCTGCAAAATGTGGTCCCAGTGCATGGTTGTGATTTCTCGGACATTCATGCCTATCTGTTAGCATCGACAATGCCAACACATAGTTTTCCTTTGAAAGTGGGAGTGTCTTCATTATGTCGAATGGTTTGCCCAAAAGTGATGTAAGAAGATTCTGGTGTTTTTCAACAGCAGTCAAGGTAGAGTTGTTATACATTAGTGAAGTGAACAAATCACAGCTCTCCTCTGAAACTTGGCAACTGTACACTCTCTGTCCTGGCAGGCTGAGTGAGTTGTACATTACATGTTTCTGTTTGTCGATAGTTTTGTGAAGATTTAATGCACTCTGTAGGAGACCTCATCAAACTCTTCTTCAAGCTCCTGCTCATTTGCTTCAGATTTGTTTTCGACGCCTCAACAGCAAGTTATAAGTGGATCACATAAAATTCCATCTTAGTTGTTGCACGTCAAAACAAGTCAATTTGAACAATCCCACTCGTCTTGGGTTTTTATCCACTTCGTTGGCAAGAGTCACAAGCCTAGTCATGCGCAACTTCACAATACGCAAACTTGTTTTCAGTTTATGTTGGGACATTTTCAACAATCACAAACTGTGCCACGAAAAGTGCCGGGCAAAACAAAGCTTATTGGTAGTCAGGTGACCTGCAAATTCAGCTTATATAGGCTGTAAACGTACACAAATATGTAACACCGTAGCACGTACGGTAACTTATTAACTTTCGGCTACGGGGTATTATTGTAGTCTTCATTTGAAATCTGATGCTGTATACTAGGTGTGCTGATACCAAACAGCATGCAATGTGGTACACTAAGAAAATGTACAATTGCATACTGCGAATGCCTTTCCCTGTACTGATAAATCGTTTATTTTAATAAATGGTTTGAATCACGCTGATTCGGCCCAGAAGTACTACAATGTTTGCAAGATACCTAATGCGCAATTCATCATAACGAACTCAACAGAGGGCACTTCTAGTCAGAATGGCTGTTCGCTGTATTACTAGTGCCACAAGGTGCTAAATTGTAATGCTTTATGTCAATAGAAACAACACAAAGAAAGGCTCCAATATCTGCACAAATAGGCCAGTAAAATTGTTGTAAATAAACCAATTAACTCGGAATACTTGTGAACATAATGTCTTGTCTGTGTTGACATACCAATAAAATAAAACTATTCAAATCACAAACCTATGTATATTTAAGCTCAGTACAAGGCTATAACAACTTTCTCAGATAATAAAAAAAATGTGCAAATGCAAGCATATGTCAGTTATCCAGTTAACTTTTGACAGTCAATATGTTCCATATTCTACAGTTATTTCCATATGGGACCTCCCTTCTTCTCACTTTTACTCGATAACAATAGAAAGGTAAGGTTTATATTTGCACTGTTTCGTTACAGAATAAATAATGTAGCTTTTTCGTTGCTATCCCGGCTCTTGGTACGCACAAGAAGTAAACAAACCACATAATTTGAAAACCTAATTGATGTATGTAACACTACTTGTATTGCTAGAAATACGTCTACTATAATAAATTTTAACCTAATTTAATATACAGACAAGGTAAATGTGAGTTTACTTACTTATCTATTTTCTTGCAGCTTTTGGTTAGGCACACATAATTTCAGTATTACTAAACAGCCACTTGAATGAAACAACTCCGATACCTGACAACCAAAAGAGAAAACGAGTTCGCTACAAACCACACAATGTTGGTTCTGTTACACTTATTTACTGTGTTTTTTGTGCTGGTTGCACTTATATCATCTTGTTGGCGATGATGAATGTTCGTCGCTTTCTTCCTTTCAGTTAAAACAATAATTCACGATTCCACACACTAAATAATATTTACATCACTTTCAGAAAAAAATTAATGTCACGAAACTCTCGCTGCGTACGACGCGATGTCTGGCGGCTGTACTGAAAGCCGGCGTATATTCTTGTGGATTGTTTATCTGCAGCCATCTAGTTCGCCACATCTAAAAACTACAGTGCTTATTCTAACATATGCTAAATGTAAATGTAAATTTTATTGCATTCTCTTAAAATAAATATTTTTACACAATTCCATTTAATGTTTTTCAATATTTTAGTAGTATTACGTACGTAATACATCTCAGCCTTCCTATAAGTACCATACCACAAACATGTTTAACTTAATTTAAAAATAAATATTAATAACTCTTATATGCTTGTGAACGCATAATAATAAATGAAAATTAAAACATTTTTTGCACCATTTTGGTTTTTTTATTTGTTAACATTGTTACTCTGTACTAACAAAAATATTGCTAGTGATTTTTTCAACAATTTGGTACTAAAAGTATGAAATAATCTTGCGGTATCTATATTTCATTTACTTAATTAGAAATTATCACACATCCACAGTACCGTCATGATCGTATGTATGTACTAGATATTAAACTGACAGGCAAAAACACTAAAAAAATGTTTATTTTCAAGTCACCTTTGTGTTTGTTTACTGCACCAAAGTATTTTGGCTCATTGTATCCACATTTCACTTAGTACCTAATCACTTATGGGTGTCACAGTGCTTTGCCTCCTGTGTTGCAGGAACGTTGTCATTGGTGTGGCATTGTTTCGACGAGCAGCTGCTAAAAGACGTCTCCTTGATTCGTCGTACACAGATGGTGCAGACGTTGTGTCTCGAACATCCATTGACAGTGGAAACTCTCACGAACATCAAGAACCAAGTGAGAGCAGGCTACATGTTGGTGAGTCTGTCATGCATATTACTGTAACTTACATTTCAATGTTACCATTAAGTGTTCTGATTGTGTTCTGAGTACTCATAATTTTTAGTTTAAATCTTGTCTTTATATTCTATTTATTGAGTTTGGATTACACAGGTACAACTTGTTTGCATGCATAATATGTGAGGGCATAATCATTTTATCCTGCAATGCCTGCTCAAAAAGTATTGAACTAATAACACTGTGAGTAGCTCCTGTATTTATGAACGCACAGTAATGGTACCAGCCCGTTATCTCGTTACGGTTTACAAGTGTGCTGTGTGCGATTAAATTGCAGATGTAGCAGTTTTTGCCCACATGCCAGGTATTGTATTGTTTGCACAGACACACAAGGATGCGCTGTATAGTAAATGGTACATTCTAGCTACTTGTAGAAATAAAATATTTTATGTTGCTTAGGATGTACTGCTCAGAAAGGCAACATGAAATGTTCACTAAACCCAACACGACCCCTGTTATTTTCATTAACGGAGTTTTAAAAAGCAGTACGGTATCTGGATTTTGTCGAAGTTCTCTATAACATTTGTCATTGTGCACAGAATTGAAAGTAAACAACTCATTGTTTCCAAAAATTTGCCAAAATAAAATTTTATAACTCATTTTTCTAAGTGTGAATGTCTCCCTTACAAATTGCACTATAAGCAAAAATTTAATTTTGTAACTATACTTGATTTTGATTAGGAATCATCTCCAAAAACTTTAACATGAGGTAAAGAACATCCTGAGTATTAAGTTCCATAGCAGTATGAAAAATAACACAATAATTGTTGTGATCACTGGTAGGCGTATCTTTTTATTTGTCAATAACTTCCTTAACAATGCCTATGCTGTAATAAGTTAAAAACTGTAGATAAATCACATTTGCTACACATATTAGCTGTATAGTCCATTTGTGATATAATTAGTACTTTTGAATTAAAACTATGTGTAACATTTCACTCACAAATGCTCAGTTATTTGCTTTCAGTAAAGTTAGTGGAGAATTTAGGTAAGTAATTTTGTATTGTAATGCCTTACTGAGTGTACAGTTAAAAAAATTAGAGGTATCTCACGCTCACCACTTTACCGAGAATAGTCTATAGACGACTTATAAATGCATGCCAACAGATGGCAGAGAATCGAATTAGTTGAGCTGTTTGTTTCAGAAAGGAATACAAAATATCATTGTTTGGAAGTGGGTGAGCTAAAAATGTTTTCATACACTGTTAAAACATGTTCATACAGTAGGTACTTGTCTGTATCTAAGGGCTGTTTATAGTAGAGGACTCATTTGTATGAGTAATTTGTACGATTATTCAAAATGAAGGAGATGCTGTTGATAAACAATAGAAACAATTAATTGTTACCAACCAAGTGTGCAGACACCATGTAGGTTTTCTCAAGAACATTGTTACGGTCACTTTTGCAAATTATTTTTCAATCCTTGCCGTGATATTTTATTTGCGAAACATTACTCCCCAAAAAAAAAAAAAACTATTTTTTGTTTACTTATGTGTTATTATTGTTATTTTTAAAGATTTATACATGGATAGCTCAATAATATTATTTTCATTAAATGGAGGCTATGTTTTGTTAAGTTTACGTTTTGTTGAACTGAATCAGAGAATATTTTATCAATAGTTTGAGTGTGTAAAATGGTCCATTTTTCATGTTCAATATCCACAAGGAAATATTTCTACAGTTTTGTATGGTCTCCTCCATTACGTCAGTCTTTCATAGCGGGCAGATTCTGTACTCGGCCAACGCCAACTTTAGTACAGATTTACACATTTTAAACATTTTCTTTATAAATGTTTATCTGCTCAAATTCACCAAATTTTGTACTCAGATTTTTGCCAGGTTTCGAAAATATATTTTTAAAAATATGCAAGGGGGATCAGGTGATACTATATAATGACAGTGAATAAAGATTTGTTATTAATTTTTTGTTTCTGTGTGCGTGTGTCGAACATTCTTACTACCACTGCAGCTTGTAAGTGTAACATTCAGGTTTCTCCTGGAATTTAAATTAATTATTTTTTTTGTATAGGGCTCGAACATGTATAATAACTGATTTTTTGTAAATATGTTCATTTAAAAACTATAACTATTTCAACCAGCTATGTAATAAGCATATTTGAGGAATGAGAAATGCTTAAATAACCCCTTTTTGCACCTTGGAACCCCAAACTTTCCCAGGGGATACCCCTGGGGTACCCACTTTCTTTTGGGGATGGAGGTTCCTCAAAAACTTAATAAATTTCAGTCCCCCCTAAAAAAAAAAATATATGAGCGTACGACATCTATGGTGAGAGCTTTACTACCTTCAGACAATAATGCAATCCAGAACTGAGGTGCTGTGAACTAACCTATCAGTTTATCACATAATCCAGACAACCATTAGGCCCCAAAATCCGATAACTTCCAAATTTTCCGCCACGCCCTAGTTCATCCCTGGGCCGCTAGGTGTGTTAGTTACAAACCATCACTTACCATCTGCCATACTGCGGTGTGCAATCACTCGCCACCCAAGACCAGCAAAATGTTGCAAGCGTGCAAAAATGTGTTGTATGTCTGTTTTTTATGTTCTTCAGTCTGCAAGTACTGTTTCTGTCTACATGTTCTAGTTTTAGTGGCCATTTCCTACCTTTTTTTTGTTTACATTCACGTTTGGCCGTGAGCCTAGTGATGCAAAGGTGGCTCATTCATGCAGTCAACTTAACCACTGCACTTGCTCGCTCTAAATTCACTGCGGGTTTTTGCATTTTTGCTATTGTTGTTCTCCCCTGTTCCATCTGTTTGCTTTCAGCAGTGTTTTTTAAAGGCCTTTCTGTAGATGTTTTCTGGGTCATGCAGGAGGGCCAGTGTTATCACTAAAGTTTTCCGTGTTGTACCTGCAGTTACAGTAGTTTAGGTGAGCGAAGGTAATTTTTCTTGGGTTTATAAAATCTCAGGAGTGGGAGTACTGGGCACTCAGATACTGAGCGGGTCTTTGTCCATTGTTCAAAAGTCAGGGATATCAGAGGTAGTTAGGGACAATAGTTAGCTGAGGGTTGACCTAGAGAATTACTCAGTATCCCCAGATTGTGAGCGGTGTCCTTGGCTTCTCCACGGATTATGGGGGCATTCTCACGCACTGAGGTGGAGTTTGGCTTTCTTGATGAGATGGACAGCAAAAAGCAGATCTGCACTGCACAACTTAATCCAAAGGTCTGGGTATTATTCGAGGACATCAGTCACCTGTGGAACATTGCCAAAAGGGGCAGCAGAGTTGCGTACATCTCCACCTGAACACCCACCTACCTGGTTTTGAAACTCACTTATACTCATGAGTACAACAGCTACTGGTAGGTCACTCTTTCCCACTGACAACCACCATCTCTCCCACTTTCATTCAATCCGTGTCCTATTTCCTAATATATCAGTCAGGCTGGGTGAGTGAAAGCATGCATTCTAATAAAGTCGCACTGCCTGAGCATATTTCCACACCAATGTCCGGTGACACCCCTGCCACTGGCTCCGCGTACAAACGTTCACTTATTTCCAACTCTCCCTATCTCAGAACAGGTTGCTGCAAATTAACTTCAGAACTAAGATGTCTCGCCCACAGGTATGTTCCTCGGCCCCGTCTTCGCCACAAGCACAATCAATTCTGCAATTCCAATGCCAAATAAGGGGAATGCACGATCATCAACTTGCCAGGCACTTGCAAAGCAACTTAAACAATATAGATTTATTCTTATGGCTCTCAGGTGCATAAAAATGTGTCCAGGGTAAGTCCCTTGTGATAGCTCATCTCATAAAAATAGATTTTCCAAGAAGAATGTTCCTCCACCAAGGAATGCTCATCACCCTCTCCTGAGAAAACCAAACCAAGGAAGGAGATTACACAAGCACCCTGCATCAATAAAGTGTATCAGTGGAATGTCTAGTAATATTCTGTTCATTGTGAACCAAGGAAGCGTATTACAGTAGCACCCTGCATCAATATAGTGTTTTAGTGGAATGTCTAGTAATATTCTGTTCATTGTGAACCAAGGAAGCGTATTACAGTAGCACCCTGCATCAATATAGTGTATTAGTGGATTGTCTTGTAACATTTTTGTTCATGTTGTACCCAAGGAATGAGATTAAAGTAGCACCCTGCATCAATATAGTTTATCAGTGGAATGTCTTTCATCATTCGGTTCCTCATGTTAGCATGGAAGGAGAATACAGTAACGTCCTGCATCAATATAGTGTATTAGTGGAATTTCTTAGTAATATTCTGTTCATCTTGTAACCAAGGAAGCGGATAACAGTAGCACCCTGCATCAATATAGTACATCAGTGGATTGTCTTGTAACATTCTGTTCATCTTGTAACAAAGGAATGAGATTACAGTAGCACCCTGCATCAATATACTCTATTAGTGAAATGTCTAGTAATATTTTGTTCATCTTGTGACCAAAGAAGGAGATTACAGTAACACTCTGCATCAATATAGTGTATTATTGGATTGTCTAGTAATATTCTGTTCATCTTGTAACC
>PNEQ01018272.1:0-12331 GCA_003012365.1 Medauroidea extradentata | reverse complement strand
ACCCTTGAAAATGTAAATTTTGGTACACGGTACCGGCCATTTTGTTCTGTAAAATCAAAATGAGGGCAGATAAAAATCAATAACTTTGGGTTTGAACTGTTGAAATATGTACATTATGTGTGACAAAATTTCAAATTTTTTCAAAATGGGTCAGCAACCAAAATAATTGAAATTGGGTGATTTTCCATGGAATGACCCCCATATGTAACTAGCTCTAATAGCCATGGCAGTGTACATGGATAGGTGTACAATAGAAATACATATTAAGTTGTGGTCTGGTAAGAGCACTGTGTCTAGAACAACCCGACTGCTGTACTGGCATTTTTCTGTACATCCCCATAGACAATTACCATATCAGTCAACTCTGAGAAACTGTAAACTGGCATTGTGTTCATTTATTACATGGGACGCGGTTGACGCAATGGCTAGAGCACTCACCTCCTACCTAGGTGATCCAGGTTTGATTTCTGGTGAGTTGGATCTTTTAATTTTGCATGTGGGAATTGTGCAGGACGATGCCGCTGGTCAGTGAGTTTTCTCGGGGATCTCCTGCTTGCTCCACCCCTTCGTTCCAGCGCTGATCCATACTCACATTGTGTTACCTCTCACCAGCACTAAAGATGTAGATATTAAGTGCTGACCAAAATCTTTTTAATTTCACTTCTGTTCTTTACAGTGTATCTTTTGATAACCATTGCATGTGCCGTTAGAAGGTATCAGTGCTAAGACAAAGAGTTTCTTGATGAAATAAGGTAATTGGTATTATTTTACCCCACTCATGTGTTTATCATCATTTATTAAAGTACTCTCTGTGTATTCTGTCGCTAGTTAATTTAATTATTTGACGGACAGGATTCTGCAGCTAGGCGGCAGTACCTGAAGATCCGTAGCCAGTTGCTACAGAGGAGGTATGGGGTGATGTGTGACCAAAACAGCAATCGTAGTCGGAGTGTCAGTGCTCGCAGTAGCTCAAGGGTAGGTGCTGTCCACTTATACTTATTGTAACATTTTTTTTTTCTATTAAAGCTTAAAGCATGATAGTGGCAGATGATTAATTCTTAAGTTGAGCTAAATTTTATACTTTAATTTAAAGAATTTCTAAGCTTCGTGTAGCCGTTTATAGGTACTGTATTTAAATCATAAGCAGAAGTATTATAAACATTTCCATTAGTGGTAGTTTTTGTAGTGTCAGTGGACACACAATAAGTTCAAGATCATAACAAATTGCAACGTAATGCGTACAGATAAAAGTAACATTTTGCTGCTTGTAGCCAAATTGTTAAATTTGTAAATGACCAATGAACCTGGCAGAAACTGCTCAATTAGTGACCAGTTAACTTAGTCCTCACGGGGTGTGAAGCTATAAAACCTTTATGTTGTGTGTAGACCAGTGGTTCCCAAAGTTTTTGGTCTTGAGACCCCCTTTTGGGTACAATTTTAAACTGCGACCCCTTTTTGTGTACGATTTTTAACTGTGACCTCCGCCATTTCAACAAATAATATTTACGCACATATTTGTTGTCTCAGTAATTAGAATTAATTTACATTTTAAGTTCAGTCATTTGTTTGGATCTTCGTTTTTACACTTTTCAGTTTTATCGAGTATTTTTTTTTTTTTTTTTTTTTTTTTAAACTTATTTTGGAAGCCTGTTGCGACTCCTCTCGAAACAACCGGCGACTAGTTTGGGAACCACTGGTGTAGACAAAGCGTTGTACTTATTATGTTATTTACTCCCCTGCAGAAATTTAGGCTTCCTTGTGGTGTACAATGGTTGGGTTGTGATCCTTGATAGCTCATGACCAGATTTGCAGTTTGGTAGTGTTTTGTAGATGGCATTGGTTGATGTATGTAATTTTATGATCATTATAGATCAGCGAGTCCCCGGAGAGTGCTCGTGTAACTTCAGAATGCAGCATCTCCCCAAGTGATCAACGGCAGGTGGTGCCAACAAAACAAGCAGAAGCTTCAAGAGCTATGGTTGGAGGTACATCCATAGCAGAAAACTATGCTTTTGTCGGAGTTCACCATATATTCGACCAGGTTAGAAGTGCTTGTATGAGTACACATTAAGAATTAATAGTGTATATATTTTAAAATGTGTTTGTTCCTCATTAGTTTTTTGATTTTTTATGACTATGGTCATTCCAGTTCAGATCATGTAGCTAAAAAGAAAAACATATTTTTAGACCACCTCTTCATTGCTTAATGTGGCAGCGATTCCCAGTGCATAGCACTACAAGAAAATGGTGTTCTACTCCAGGAGACAGAGTCTGAGAATTCTCCAGAAAATGTTACACGGCTGCTTATATATACTCACGTGGTGAAAATTTTAAGAGGTGGAACCGTGCGCATGTTCCCCCTCCACTTTCTCTGTTATCGCTGCTCCTTTGTAATGTCATGTAAGTTGCAAGGAATATTCAAGAAATATAGGAGAAAACTCACACTAAGCGCCCAAAAATCGTTCAAACTAAACTCGTCAGCAACAGAAAACCATTCAGTCAAATTACTTCAAAATTTTTACAATGTTTTTATGGACTGTTCTACCAAAAATGCTTTTTGTTAATTCTCGTTACTTAAATTATTTTATTTAAAGAAAAGTTACCTAACAATGTACTGTTCACTATTGACTGAAAAATGTAGGGCCAGATATAGTAAGCTAGAAACTTTTTAGTTTTTCGAGGTAGTTGGGGGAGGGGGGGTTATCAGCAGACAATAGAAAGAGGAAACTCAAAATTCAGTTTCTATGCCCCCTCAAAAAGTTCGTAGATATGCTTTAATTTTGGTGGTAGGTAAAATACAGAACATTTCGGATGTGCGTGTTTGAGATCTGCGATCCGACCACAACTTGTCCCTTGATTTATATATAGTACTGGATTTGCCATATTGATTTAAATTCTGGATATCATATTTGTTATAAAATATTCAACGTTTAGTATTACTTATTACTATACACCAAATTAGATAACATTATTATACAAATTAAATTTACAAACTATCATCCTCGTTATACATAATTTTACACACCTCTTTATTTCTTAGACCCACAATAGCAAACCACAACAGCAGAAAACGTAATAGTTAAATGTTATCACTTTATTTTTACCTTACAGGACATAGGAACAGAAGTCAATATTCCTCTTACACTTCATAAATAAAACTAAAGTTTAGTAATTGGATGTGATTGTGTTGTTTTCTGCAAATAATTTTTTTTTCCCTGATAGGTTTTCCTTAAGAACTTCATTAAATATCAGTAATTGAAATTTATTTAAAAATAAAACTTTGTGACTAGTTATTTCTATTATGAAATTACAATGTAATTTTAGGAAATCTGTCAGACTAACTTTGTTATTGTTGAGAACAGTTGAAACTGTTGATATAATATGATGAAACTGCAAAACTGTTAATATATAACATTTAGGTTTACCTTGAACTTCTTCTAAAATTCAGGTTTTTGGAAGGATTATGTACTCAATTTGAGCCACCCTGACTTCCACTGCCTGGCACCTTTCACCTTATCAGCATAATGTCTGTGACAGTAGCAAGCAGCCCTGGAAGTTAAGCGGCAGCCCGATTCTTTAACGTTATAACATGGTGTTCAAGTTTGCGCGCATGACTACTTCATTGTCTAGGTATTAATAAACGACTGTTACTTAAACCAGTTTCCCCAGGAATTCTCCAACGTCAGTCCAGCCTCATCTGTCTCATGTTCAGGGCCGCTCGTTTCTGTCACGCACAGTACATACGCATGTGTTTTTTTAACTACAGCAGTGCCGGCGCACAAATATAAACATGCAGGTGCCTGGTCGGGGAGAGATGCCCAAACAAACTCCCATGGCAATGCGTTGTGGTCTTGATTGTATTGTAAACATGGCAGAACTAGCAGACGTGTTTAGATATTTTGATAATGACGAATCACGAGATAATGAAGCTTGTACAGTTGCACCAAAAAATGTACGATAAATGATAAAATGTCTTCTAATGGAATGATAGAAGAAGTTAGAAAATATACTAAACTTAACTAGTTTAAGGAATAATAATTATTATTACTCGTAACTTAACGATTTTTACAGACTTGGAATACTAACCTCAAAGAAGTCAATATTCTTAAAAGTAACTCATCATTTACAGGAATTAAACACATTCTGAAAATATTTCCACATTTTTGAGAACTGTCTTTGGAGGTTAATAACCACACGCAGAAAACATCATTCAATACAACTTTTATTTCTTGGAATTAAAAAACACTTATTCATCTGCCGCAATTTTACTATCGTCATCCAAGTTTACTTGTCTTATGTCCTAAAACTAGAGCAGAAGGACCTGCGTCTAATTTTTTTTGTGATTTTTTTTTTGTTTTGATTTTCTTTTACATCTTGACACGTTTAGTGTGTGTTCTTGTAATGTTTAGGTTGATTTACTAGGCTTGAAACATTTAAGCGTGTGTGTATTGAGCTTATGACCCTCCGAGCATTATCATGAATTTTGCTGAAAATTTGTGTATATGTTTGGTTCCGGACCAATCGGAGAATTTTTTTCGGCCCGGCAAAGAGACAGGTGACAGTGATTTAAATTATTCTGTCATTTAACTGTGGGCGAACGTTATTGAGTAGAGCTTTAAATTAATGTGTATAGTTTTAGATGCCTATCCTCCTTTAGTTGGCACCGTTAGGTTTCCAGAGGTTTACTGTGGATTAGGTGTGGTTGTGCTGGTGGCTTGGTTATTAAAAAAGCTAATTTTCCTAAAAAACGCGGTGAGTATTTTTGGTTCTGGACCGACAGGAAAACTTTCGTGGCACGAAAAAATGCAGAAAAAGTGATTATGAAATTATTTAGACAGTTAATATTTATGGTTGGAAAAGGTAAATTAAGTTGTAGTTTTAATTAATATGTGTGATTTTAAACAGTTCACCTCCTTTAGTTGGCACCGTTAGGTTTCCAGAGGTTTGCTGTAGCTTACTGATTTTGTCATTTAATTATTTAGTGTGTTGTGCTGTTTTAACTAGTGAATTATTATTAAATGATGCTGCTCATCCCTTGACGCACGCACGGCCGCTAGTCTTGCAATCTCCCGCGGGAGATATGCAAATACTGGGCAGGCAGGCACGGCCACGAGGCAGGCAGAAGCCCTAGCAGACGAGGCAGCTGCTGCAGCTAGTCGTAAAACCCTAATTGGTTGCTGTCGGCGGGTCCTCTTACTGCTCTCTTCTTGGGTGCGACGGCTTCGCCCTCATGTGCTGGTCCTCCAGCTGCAGCCCCTCTTCCAGCAGCCGAGTGGCCTCTTCCTCCTCGCTGAATTCCATTCGGTAGAGACGGGTCAGGGATCCTGTAGCTCTCTCGCGGATCTGCCAGCAGCACTCAGGGTGGAAATTGGCATCACGCAGCGCAGAGCCACATGTTCAACCGCGGCCTTGACCCTATTGCCGGCTCTTAATACGACAAAGCGCCAAGGCATGCGACTATTCTTCTTTCGTACTTCTTGTGACTGCTGCTGTGTGTTCTGGCTGGCAGTTGGCGAGGGCTCCCACTGGATCATCTTCTTAGTTTGCGACACAGCAGTCTTCTTGGTTCGCGAACTCTCCGACGGCTTCTTAGTTCGTGGCCTCAGCTCGGTGTCCTCTCGCAGCTCGGTGTTGCAGGCCGCGGTGGAGGTGTTGTGTGTGGCGTGCATCGCCCTGCAGTTTGGCAGCGGTGTTGGTGGCGGCATCTGGACTGCAGTGTCCTGTGGGGGTGCTCTCCTCGGCATGGTTGAGCCCCTGTCTGTCCTCTTCTCCTTCTCCGACTGCGTGGCTCGACTCTTCGGCAGTCTTTGCTAGGCAGTAGCAGTCTGGGCTTCTTGTGTCTGCTTGGGTTTGCTGCCAGCACCCCAGGCATCTGACAGCAAGGAGAGATGACACTTGAGCACATAGTTGACGTGCCCTTTTGCGTGGATGTGCACAGCTTCCTCCGTGACATCCTCACCCTCAGCTAGCAGTTCCACTCTTCTTAGGACGCTCTGGAAGGTTGCTCCTATGTCGGCACGGCTCACTACGAAGTAGTAGTAACCCTTTGGGTGTGAAGTACGCTTCAGGCTCACTCGGCCTCTTTGGGTGGACGGTAGTTGGTCTTGGGGAACCTGCTGCACTTCCGCGACCTGCTCCGCCTCTTCTTCTCGCTGTAGGTCAGGCTGGACTAGTAGACCAGCCGCAGGTACTCCGGTGCATTGTCGTGGGCTGCAGGTTCTAGTACTGGCTCGGCTGTGCAGCTGGGAGACGAGTGGACTGGCGACAGAGTAGGGCTCCCCAAGATGGCTTCCGTAGATATGCCTGCTTTGTGGAAGCCTGTCAGCATTGTAAACAAACTCGGCTTGTTCTCTCCAGTCATCTCGTCTCGGCTGCTAGCTACGAACTGCCATGAGTAGTGTTTATGTGTCTGGCAACTGAGCCTTCTTCTTTTTATCTTCCCCCTCCCACTACTCCGGTCATGTGTTGCTGGCTGGCTGTGGTTTTTTATGTACAAGCAGATTGAGGGTGGGAGAAATATATTATTGAACTCTCTCATTTGTGCGAGTATCCGAGCAACCTTCTTCTTGTTAACCATACACAGGATCTAGGCCCAAACGACAGCGCAGCGGGCTGATAGCCCGGCCACGTCGCCGAGGATCAAGGCACTCTCCCGGAGAATTTATCATTTTCTAGGAGACTTTCCCATTTTATTGCTGTTCCTTCGCATTTGCGAAAACTCCGGGCCTCTAATTATAGCTGAATTCTAATGAACATACAGTATTTTAAATAATCTTTCCTTTTTCGCGATGTTAACTTTTTCCATTTTATTCCTTCAAAATTATTTTTAAAAAATTTTTTTGACGGGCATTGAGAATACTGTTGTAGTTGCGTTGTTGTACTAGCCGATGTCGTAGTTGCGGGGCTCGACTGTACATATATCAAAATTCAAAGTTGTAATCCAAAATCGTAATCAATAATTCTGTATGTGAAACTAAACACAATTGAAAGCACAATGATTAACTACGGAAACGTAGCCAACGATCACCTGGGTAGAAAAGGGGTGGGGGAAATAAAGGGAGCTCATTTAATTTTTAGAACAATGCTCAGTTGAGTTTGGGGAGGGAAGCGAGGTGTCCAGGCAGAAGCTTGACTCACGTGACAGTGCCAGCGGTCTGGCTTGGAGGGGGGATGGGTGGCGGCGCGAGGGTTGCATCTGGCTAACAAAATCCTACTCACTTCACAATGTCATGTACATCGCAGCAAGCCTGCTTCACATGGTCACAAATCTCACTGCAAGCCTGCTTCGCACGACTCACCATACATTTTTCTACTCATAAAATTCACATTTTTCATGGAATTAGTTTTGCAATTTTTTTGACGGGTCCTCAAAAAGACTTTGCTATAACCGTGTTTTCGCTATTTCCATGTTCGCTATGACGGGATTCTACTGTGTTGAATTTCTGCTGAAATTAAAGTAACGTCATTTATTTTTTTAAAAAAATAACGTCTATACCTACATGAAATAAAGCTATTTCCATGTTAGTTCTTTTAATACTGTTTTCTATAATCTAACGTAAATAATACATGTGTTTAGTATAGTACCCCATGACACAGGAACAAAATATGACAACAGTATAAATAGTTATATCCAGCGAAACTGTATTTATTTATGTCTATTTCACTAATGTAGTACTATTTTTTTTACTGTTGCATTTCATTATGCACTGCATTATGTTTGAGCAATATATAAACTAAAACGAAATATTAAATATAATATATTGTGTAAAGAGTTTTATTTTAAATTGTTCTGCAGGGAACAAATTTTTTTTGTGGACATAAGTTTGTAATAAAGCAAAATAAGTATATGTGCTATTAATTATTGAGACGTGGCTTGAATAGTTGTCATGTAAATGTAAAATATCTATATATGTTCCGATGGGTTGCAAAATATTATACTTTAATAATATAACTTATAAATTAAAGCCTTATGGTGTTGCAATAAAGTATTGAAATGAAAAAATAGAAATTTTTAATGACATTATAAATGTTATTTAATTACTTCCTATATGTTCTAAGATGACCATAAACATTATACCTATAAAAACATTATAATTCACTAGTTGATTTAGTATACATTAATCGGTTACATTAAAAATGAAACACGTTATAAGTAATAAAATTGAAAGTATAATACGAAATTCAGTGCAGATAAATCGAGGGAGAAGTTCAGATTGGTCATTGATATTGTATGCTGCGTCTGAAATGTTCTGTCTTTTACCAGCCACTAAAATTACAGCGTATGTCGCAACTCTCCGAAGAGAGTTTAAAATTACATTTAGAGTTTCGTATTTATTTCGTCTGCTGGTGGCACAAAACTATCTCGGAAAACCAAAAAGTTTCTCGCTTACTACATTTTTTCCTGCAATTTTCTTTCAGTTGTTAAGGTATATATTTTTTTAAATATTAAATAATTTACGTAAACAAAACTACCAGATTTATTCTTCGGCAGGACATTTCATTAATACGTAGTACAAATTTTCAAGTAATTTGACCTAATGGTTTTTGATTGCGACTGCGCTGGCACAGGCCAGTACACGCAGGACTTGTAACCTACTGGCTTGTGCATGCGTAGGACGTTAGATGTATACTGTGGTGCCTCTGACATCTTACAGTTCCTGCTCCACGGGCGTGCGTGTTTACTCTCTTCGTCAACTAAATGGGTTCAGGGTCGCTCTCGGCTAGTCACTGTCTCAGTGGTAGAGACACAAGTTCTTACTCATCGCCGTGGGCACGTGAAGAGAAGAACGACACAACTACTCACTCAGGCGTGTGTACAGTAAGGTAGTTACCACTAATAAAGAGAATATCACTATTAGGTTGCATGATGTTTATCGCAACTTCAGATTACACTCTACCATCATGGTTACAAAACCCTGTACACGTGGTCGCGTTGGTATCTTACCCTAAAATTAAAACTGTAAGTTGTATGTTTTATAGGTACAAATTACGACCAGTAAGTAAGTTGCAAAGCCCAGTGGCCCAGGCTTCTCAAAACTGTATGTGCCCTGGCACCGATGCTACTAGACTCGCATCCCACCCACATGCTTCCACAGGCGCTCTCCCACACATGTCCTCCCTCTACGACATCACCACAGTTAAAAAAAAAGGGATAGTTAAGGTCCAGCTCCCTCGCTGGCCCAGCCGGAATTCGCCCATAGATAAGATGCCACTCTATGGCCACCTCAGACTCCCCTTCACCTACTGAGAGCACTCCTTATTTTACTGGTGCTGCTGTTATCCATTCCTATTGGTACTACAGCTTAAAACGGCAAGTTACAAATTACAACATTAAATATTACAATTTTTTGTTTCAAAACATTTCCCTTGAAATCATGTTATCTCAGTTCCTTTTATTACCTTGCAGTGTTGGCGGTAGCAATTATATCAGTTCCTTGTGCTCAGTGCTTCTTAACATCTGCATTTCTAAGAACAAAGGGGATGTAAACAACAACATGAACAATCACATTTTCCTTAGCCTCGAGTGCTCTCACCTACCATACATAATGGTCAAATTAAGTAGTAATTGTTTATTTATACCGGTTAGGCCCACTACTCGTAACTTAATTTATTTACTTTACAACAAATTTCAATGCTTAAATTTATATAGATCAATATTTCTGTCCTCTTCCCCTCCTTTATCTCTTGCCGTGGTCTACATCTACATACAGGTGTCAAGTCCCGGCCTCACACAACTTAATTTTAACACAGGTCCTTCGTTTGTCGCTTCCCTTGGTGATCTCGATGCACTACACTGCCCTCGGCACCACTCATCTTTTCTCTTATAGCTAGTACTTACGAAGCATTCCGGGAACCCATTGAAATTTTTAAGCCCTTTTGAATGGTGTAAATGATAAAACAAATTTATTATCCAATGCATTTTTCAATGCTGTACAATATTCAATAATGTTTATGTGAAATTTACAAAGTGAAATATATTTTTGCAACAGCACGCACCTGTACAAGGACGATGCTTATGGCAGTTACCATGCTTTGAAAAGAGGGAGTGAATACCCATATAACTCTGTACTGCGATCTAAGTGAAAGACGTTCTATACAACTAGATTTTCTGGTATTCCCAAGCCTATGACATGTCCACATTTATCGCCAGTAATTATTGTTAACAGTGATGAGTTATCTCGGACACTGCATCTCACCTTTACAAAGCAAAGTCTCCTCTCCCTGACTGAACATTTTCCGTTGAGTGCCATATGGTCACATGGGCGATGGAAGCGTCTGCCATCGGAAGATTATCTCGTACTTTGTAGCAAGATCCAGTCTTCTTTTATTGCTCATCACGTAAAAATCACGTCAAGAATCAGTTTCCAATCTGCTACATAGGTCGTTAATAATCGTCGTAATCTGGAGTAGTAATCCGCCAGAGTTGTAATAAAAATTGTAATCCAAAATTGTTATCAACAAACCAAGACAGAAATTACAAGCTGAAGTTGACCACATAATGACCGTGAATGACTACATATACGGAATCTTGCAGCATGTAAACGGGAGCTATTTTATTTTGAGAGAGACGCACTTGCTTGGGATGGATAGGGGTTTGAGTTCTCACGCCAGAAGAACGTGTTGCAGCAGCCGAAGGTTGATCAGTCCGAGTAAACAGGCAGGCAGATAGCAAAAGTGAGCTTTACATGGTTATGAATCTGGCCACAAGCCTGTTTCACACAATGTCTCTGTACTTGTTTCTTCTGATAAAATCACATTTTTTCATGGGAAATTTTTGCGAAAATTCCTCAAGAAGACCTCATTATAACAGTTCTCGCTATTACTGAGCTTGCTATTATGGGATTCTACTGTAATTTAGTTTTTTACAATGTACTTCAGTTGAATTGAATTAAATTAATATTGATTTATATAATAACTTCTGTTTGATGATAGAGACATTTTGTCATGTACATAATTAAAAAATTGGTCAAAGGATTTTGGTGTAAAGGTTGGCCATTTTTGAATATACGAGGGTAATTTTTGTACAGAGTATTTCAGGTTTCACATTTCTTCATAAAATAAGAGGTTTACTACAAATTGTTATACTGTTACAATAAAGTGTTGAATGGAATAGTATAGTGTTTCAATTAGCATATAATTTTTTTTTAAATTTAAACCAATAATCATGAAAATACTGTTTTATATCAGATGTGGTATAGTCAGTCTGTTGCACATTTTGTTTCTCTGTTCAGTTATACTTAATATAGGATGATTGTTTCTCATGTTGTGATGTTTTTTTTTTTTTTTTTTTTTTTTTTTTTTTTTTTTTTTTTTTTTTTTTTTTTTTTTTTTTTTTTTTTTTTTTTTTTTTTTTTTTTTTTTTTTTTTTTTTTTTTTTTTTTTTTTTTTTTTTTTAAGATTAGGGCTACTTTTTATTATTTTCTTACTCACAAATTGTGTTTCTGATGGTACAAAATTTAGATTAAAAAAAAAGCCATCATAATGGTAATGTATTGCTGAATTATCAAGCTTTACACATTAAACAGTTTGAATGACTTTGCTATATATATTAAACTTATTTTTTTGCTTTCATTACTTGCAGTCCACTAATTTGTTTCAAGATATTTTTTGAATTGACTAAGTACTAAGCCTTGTATTCTTATTATATCATATTTAATTCCTTCCCAGAGTTTCTTAATTGAATTGAATATTATAGTTTAAACATTTCTGATGTTTTACATCTGTTGTAGTCATTTGAGTATTGTTTATCTATTTTAAAATGTTGAATTTCACTTTTGCTATAATTTAATGTGTGTGCAGTGAGTTTCACTGTATGTATTGCTCTAGTGGTAATATTGTTAAGGGGTTATATGTCGGTTGCACTTATTCAATGATGTAACAATCAACTAACGAGGCGGGTCACTGTGACCGGTGCCTCCAACCACTTGTTAAGAGGGGGGGGGGGAAATAATAATAGAACTGGTGAAAAGTGTGACACCAAGTGTAGTAAATGTTTAATAATTACTAAATAAAATATGTAAGTGTCATTGTAGTAATCTGTAAGAATAATAATATCAGGCTTCACCTACTGCCTGATGACCACCAGTTGATTTAAGAGTGAAAATGTTCACAATATTTAAAAGAGTTAATTTGTATAAAAAAAATGTAACAAAACAATATTAGAGTGGATGTTACCAGGTACCACATGTAAACAAATGAATAGTGTACCTATAGGTTAGGTATGAGCAGCTGTATACACAACCAGGGCTACCAACTATGGCTAGCCAAACATCAAGTTCTCTGTCAACAACACAAATACTTTAGTCTGTAGTATGGTTACTATCACACACCA
>PNEQ01018268.1:0-52257 GCA_003012365.1 Medauroidea extradentata | reverse complement strand
CTGTACCAAATACGTTTCCGTGAAACCTTTACCCACTGAAACTTTGTAATAGCAATAAAGTTCCAGTGAATATGTTGAAAATATGTAATTGAGGGCACCGTCACCAATGGATGTATACAGGGTAAATAAGATGTTTTTCATTCGATTCACCTCTTACCTTAGGTGTCTGTAACTACCCCACAGCGTCAAATTGGCAGGGTTATAAATAAGATCCAGGCGAAGTCGCCGTTAATGTCAGGGACAAATTTAAGACTGCTTTTCGCGTGGACAACTATAGCTACTTATCCTGCTGCAGAACTAGCCGCTTGGACATTCAAATATTTGATGACTGAAGTACCAATCTTGAGTACAAATAGGTTCTTCAATTAAAGTAAAGATTACCAGTAGTTGCGAATAATACTCGCGAGCAAAGCCGCGGGGGACTGCTAGTATTGTATAAAACTCACACTTTACATACCAAATCAACGATTCTTAATGTAACGAATATAGTGTGGGATTTTGCTTAGTTAATGTAAACGGGCACATAACCTTGCTTACCTAAGCTTTATTTGTTCAGAATATTTTCTTTTGTTTCGAAAACTAACCTAATCTCCAAGGTAATCGAACATAACCTCAGCTACACTAATTAACTATACATTAACTTCGACTATTCTTTCTCTTATAGTACTGTAATTTTTCTCATATATTCGTATTTATATTATGGAAATGAAACAGTGGAATATAATTTTTAATATTGCATGTTTATTATTTCAGTAATTCTTTTATTCAGTAACATTCTCGAACAATAGTGAGACTTTGGCTCTGATCGTATATCGAACCTAACCTCTTCGATGCTGCGATGTTCCTTGAAGACTCTCAGTATGGCTGGTGGTGTCCAGTGATTTAATCAACAGTCCTCTCCACCATATTGCAAATTATTACAGCAGCTTATAATGTTGCAGACTTCTCTTCGTTGCAGTCCTGCAGCAGTAAGAGTACTGCATAAGGCACAGGACGTTCTGTACCTAAGTTGTATATGTCGATTCTGCTTCCTTGGTAGACTTTATGAACACGGCAGGACATCACACTGTTGGAGAGAAAAATCGTTCCAATACATTTGTAGTTATCGGTATATTTTATTCATGATTCAGTAGGCTATAGTGACAAACTTTAAAAACACAGTATAATGAACACGATTTCCCTTTTTTCTGAGTGCCCATGCGGTGGTGTGTTTACTTCATATTTAGACACATGATGTTGTCATCCTGCCGAACATGTGCCACTTTATTGCTAGACTTGGAATATAGCTGCTTCTTCCGTCATTTTATGTGTGATGCACATGTTAAGAAGTCCATAGCACTTCTGCACTTGTAGGCCTGTAAAGCACAAAGTACGTCCACCGAAGCGACCAGCGTATGGTGCTGGTGTGTGTAATGTGAGAAATGCGAGGGGTATTTGGCCGGGAAAGGATGGGGGGAGGCAAGAGCTGGAAGCAGGAAGACAGGCACGTAGGAGAGCAACAGCTCGTGTGCTCGGCAGATATTTCATAGAGATGGCAGTGTTGTGTGGGGGTGTAGAGGGGGTCGATTGTTCGGCACAAACGCCGCGCATGGTGCATAATAGCTCCGTGGGGGGTGCAGACCATTACACGAGACAAACTGCTCGCACGCCACCCGCCCAGATGATGACCTGCACTCTGCGTGTGTGCTGCGTCTAACACTGCTACATCACACACTTCACACTGACAGCTGTCTCCACGACGATCACATTATTTACCTTTCGTTAGTATTATTACTATTGTTATTACATATTTAAAGCACTTTCAAATATGGACGCCCTCTCGTATACTCGGCCTTTAATTCTATAACAACGAAAACGAAACTATGCTGTATGTTAAATAATACAAATATTTACACACAAAATTAAACAACTATTTGTATACATGCTCATATAGACCTAAGTATTAAAATTAAATTCTCCCATATATACATACATGTATATATGTGTATATCTACATTTATATATATAAACCAAACTTATATAATCCGATTTGCAACCATCTATAAGTTATGAATTTTAAAGAAAATTTGGCTATACTCTACCCTTTGCTAAACATTTACTGATGGTGGAAAAAGTAACGGTCTATGTGGAACGAAATTTGTTGAAACCAAAGGTGACTAGTGTCGTCACATTTAAAAACACATTTCACGCCACTGAGAGTACCGCTTCGTGTGGTAAAACAATCACATCCACAAAAGTTGATTTGGTTCTGAAAGATGCCTCTAGTTTGAACGAGGTAAAAAAATATGTGTGGGTCACGTAAATGATCACCCGCCATTGGAAAATCTGCCCCATAGTGTGACCAATTAATGAGTAAAACACAGTATTTTAAATTAACAAACGTCGATGCAGTAAATATGAAAACATAACGTAATGTAGAAGATTCACACAATATAAAATCAGCTATAAGATTGAAATTAGCATTTGAGTAAATAATATAATGTAACTTTATTGAAATAAATAATATTACACAACGTTTAGAATTATTAAAATGTATTTTGAATGCAATGTGTTTTATTTGTGAGGATTAAATGAAATGTTACGAAGAATAGTACTAATAGTTAGCTATATTACAAAATGTATTCACAACGGCCGCTACATATATCACACCAGAACTAATTATTTCGTTTTCTTGGCACTTTTTTCACTTACTCTCTGTCTCCCTCTCTCCAACTTACACACAACGAGAAGATTACTTCGTTCCTCATTTGTCACAACTGAGATACTGTTTATTTATTACCATCTTAAATATATGTGAATATTTGATGTTCCTTTGTTTATTCTTGAAAGACTTGAAGATATTGGACGTGGCGATAGTTATGGAACACAAGTAGAATTTTGTTTAGTTAAATTATGCTAATAGTCTGCTGGCTTTTGAAACAAATAAAACCCAACTATATACTATAGTATATAGTTAGGTTTTATTTGTTTATTTTATGCACACTGCATTTTATCTATTCTACTTAGAATCTAAGCAAATTCTAAGTAGAATAGATAAAATGCAGTGTGCATAAAATAAACACATAAAAATTGTCACTACAGTCAGTTAGCAGCATACGATAGTGACGAGGGTTACGAAGGGAGGAGATTCTAAAATAATGTCTGAAACCACGTTTCCGCTTATTATGTAGACAGTTACGTAGATGTGGGAAAACGGCCAAGGTGTTCGACACGTGCTCGGATCGTCGACGTTCTATTAAATCTCGCTTATAATGTGGCGCGAGCTTGGATGTCGTACAGACGAACATATTTTATGGCGTTACACGCGACGTTTTCGTCCTGGGTGAGTCACCTGTATGCCGACGTTATGCGGCAAGAGTTGGGGAGCCAGGGCCCTTATTAAATATCACTTCAGTGTTATTTTCTCCGACGCAGCGCAGGTGCAGGGACACGTAGGAACGTTCTTCACATAAAGCTATAATCACAGCTGGAATTAACTACAGAAAAACTTTATTCTACTATGTATGTACGCACAAGGCGAATTATTTGAGTTGTAGCATGTTTATGCCATTTTGTTAGCACTTTGCACCCGTCACGTGACCTCTCACATTCTGTGTGTGCGTATTTAATTAGTTTACCGTGCAACCAGACGTAACGCAGGTGCAAATTTTCCTCTGCACCCATAATACAGCTCTTAACATGTCAGTAGACTGTTCAGGCGTGTTGCCACTAATGTACATATGCACTACGCTCTCACGAAACAATACAACAGTGCATCTATTGACAGACAGTGGTAGCGTCCGTCTTGGTAAGCGCACCTGCAGTGCCTGCTATTTGTTTTTCTGTGACGTCCTTCCGTGTCGTGATATTTTAGTTCTAGCCTACCTTTTATTTCTGCCCACTACTACAACGTTTCAATATGTTACGTACTTATCGAGCAGTGTCGCACAAACAAATATTTAGTTATTTTTTGTATGGTATATTGTGATCAACTTCTGATTTAAATACAAGTCAGACAGCGGATATTTGTGGAATGTTGAAGTCATTTCCGGTGGGGAAAGAAGGGATTATAATGACACGAAAAATTTGGATGACAAAGCTGGAAAGATCTTTGTATATTTACAACCATGATTAGGTTGTGTAAGCTTCACCTGAGGATTACGCGGACAGTAAGTGAGTCGGCTAGGTTCTGAATATGATTTTCCTGTGACATTCAAAGTATATGGACTTGCTCACGACTGTCGCATGAATGTAGTTCACGATCACGCCAATCTTGTTTAAAGTGAAACGAAGACTTAAGTCATAGATAGCTGTGTATTTTTTATTAAATGTTCTTACTTAAAGTGATCATATACAGAAATGTAAATGTCAGAGGTGTCGTAAATGTAACGTTATTTGTCCACATATTACATCAACAAATTATGACGACAAGAATTTTGCTAAAAAGAAAACAGAATATAACAAGTATTCTATTCATGGTACGAAGAAATGTAAATGACAATAACTATCACAATAAACTCACGACTTGCGCGTGTATATATATATATATATATTATATATTTATAATATATATATATATATATATATATATATGGTTGTTTGTGAATGTAAGTATGCGTGGGTATATTATACATTTAGATAATGATATTATATAGGAATTAAGCGTAAGAAGTAGTACTAATAAAATAATATTGCATATAAATCCAAATTCAGTAGTAGTAGTAGCAATGAACAAAATATTCAGTACAAGGAGAATGACCTGTATGTCAGTCGTAGGTTGGTTCCAATAGTCACAACTGTAGTATCATGTTTCCACTTAGATTCTTCGTCAGTTGTATGCTGTCTTTAGTAGTTTATACGTTATAATACTCGTATCAAATACACCAGGTAAGGCCGCGGTTACACGGGCCTCGGAACTAGTTTAAATTAAACTTTCTCAACCGTACGTATGGTCACACGGTGTCTGAAGTAGTTCATATCGTTGCTGCTTCATATTCAAACTGAACAGGTTGTAAGCGTTCATCACTTAAACAACAATCTGTATACCTTGCTGTGATTGGCTCGTTAAACGTCAACAGGCATTGCGCACAAGGTGGCTGGCAATTCCCGTTTTATGTTCCAGCAGCGGAAATAAAATTAACAGGAAAGTTATTAAAATGTTTTGTTGGCTACGTATAAGTAAAAATAGATTCACATTAAAATATGAGGCCTTCAATATATTTGTAACGGAAAAAGAATTTATGCCGTTTCCAGTACTCTTGTGTCACGAAGCAGGCACGTGGTCGTTCGTGGTAAAAGTAACTTTTCGAAAATCCTTGCCAAGTTCCATAAAGTGTAATATTGGTGTTAATGTTTTGTGTCACGAAGATTTTTTTGTCACCACATAACACATTACACCAACATATGACTGTGTTACAACCTTTGGAACGAGGTAAGAAGAGCTTTCAAAAGGTTAAGTTTATCGTGACCGACGCAACTTTTAATATGTAGACAGTGGTGACTGATTACAAGAAAAAGGTTTCCTAGTCTGAAATTACGTAAAAGAAATTTGGTAAATTTATAGATACTCATAAAGTAAGGTTATAATTCTTAAATACCTACAGTATTTTTCGCTTGCATCTTGCATATTTATGCAGTGCAGCAACCAACGTCAATTTAATCATGATCATTTTACAGACAAACGTAAACTTTACAACTTTACGTGTTTCCAGCTACTTTCCCCTGTTTACCTTTTGTACATAGGTTAAACGATTAAACCAAACATAACCTCAAAACAATATACTGTCGTAACAAAACACAATCGATTTTGACTGCTACAATCGAGTACCGTGTAACTACGCAAACGTGTTCACTTCGGCAGTTAAACACTGAATGTGTTTAAAAATGGCTGACTAAACCTCTTTCGGTTATCTACTTCAGGCCACCTGAGACAAGATTTTTGTGAGAGTTAACATATATGAGTGAGATGAGGTAATTACGGAGCAGAGCCAGGATGGAAGGTGAGTAATAGGATATCTTCGAGAAAACTCGACGAACAAAGGTAACATCCGGCACGACTTACACTTGTGAAAATATGGGCCTACCCCACGCAAGAAACAAAACTGCGTCACCTTAGTGGGAAGTTGGTCCGGTAGCTACTGTGCCAACCACGGTCCTAACATAGCGTCTTAAACATACGTACAGAAATATGCTAATCATTAGAACACTTTGCTTTAACTAGAAGGGGATGTTCTTAACACCCGGTCATTCCCCTTGTTACCTCGAGCAAATAGTTTATTTCTTATTTCGTCTAACAGAAAGTGAAGTTCCTTCCCGTTTATGCAAACGAATTGTTTTGATTTCCCTTGCCGTTGCATGTCTGCCCGAAAAAAAATATGCCGGTGGTGCGCGCCAGGAGTCTCTGTTAACTTATATCGCAGTCAAATTAGTACTTCATTGAATGAAAGTGAATCCACGTTGAGCATCGCATATTATTAGGGACATGTTTGATAAAGTGTAAACAATCATAGGTGCTGGTGGCAATGAAGGGGTCTTCTGATAGATTGTTACGTAATATCTAAAAGATATTAAACAGAAATAAATGTAACAATAAAAAGTACAAGAACCACTAATGCAGCACAGTCATTCGCCAGTCAACAGCTACATACGAGCACTATAACAAGTCTTAAACAATATGAATAATTCACACCACGCAGTTATTAACAAAAAATAAAGGAATGAAATAATCCTTTTAAGAGTTCAGTGAGACCAATAAGTACCTACCTAGTAGCTATTCGTGCATCAGATTTTGCCTCATAATTTCACGTACGTGTACTTATCTTATCAGTCCCGTAATTCATCAGTGTTGCTTACAGGAACTTATTTTACGCTTATCTTTAACCATTATAAATTGGTAAGGAAAAATTTCGTGAGTTCAATAACCCACATGCTAGAATCCATTATCCTATACGTACTAAAGCGCCGACTTTTCGGTCATTGTCTGCAGTTCCAGTGGTTAGCAGCTAACGGACAAACGGCCGGGGCTTGAGTATGCACAGGAAGGTGGATTCTAACATGTAGGTCATTGAACTCGCGAAATATTCCTTTCCCTATCTATAAAAGATTTGCAGACTCTACTTGAAAGAAGGCATTCCAAGATACAGTATGTCTGGGCCTGTCCGAACATATAAAACTAACAGTTTATCTTCTTAAGAGTGAGAGGTAGATAATAAACGCTGAAAATATAAATTGAATCCTACGTTTTTTTCGAAGCCAATATGGATAAAATACACAATGACAATCCTAGATAATGGTATTAGTCAACTTTATGAGTAAATATTTATCCAAAATTACTTATTCGTTACGCGTGATCTCTTGCGCAGCAGTTAAATGCACGAGATTCCGGCGTGAGATATTGTGGCTCAGAAGTTCGTAACACTGGAAACAATAATTGTTTAAAACGTTGTCTAAAACTATTGTCTAGAATTGCTATTGTTTAACTTTCGCAAGTTGGCTTCGAGAAACCTACAGCTACAGATTAATGCTTTTAGCAATGAATTATGTACCACGCCCTCTTAAGTGCATTTAAGATTGTGAGGACACTGTGCAGGCGTGTACTTTTCGTTAGCAATAGAAGTCTCTATATAAGTTATTACTCAATATTTTAATTAATTGAAGTATATTCCCAGTAGCAACATGCGTTTACTCAAATGATACAATATTACAAGAGAAGGCAATACTGGAGCTATGCAAGGAGCAGATCCCTTATCTCCGCGGATATAAGACAGAACCTCAGCAGCTTATCGCCAGGTCATGATGGAAAGCTGGTTCTTGTACAAGTCTCTGAAGAGGTTACCATCCGGAGTAAGAAGATCAAGGAACAATTGGGAGAAATGGGGCTTCAACAAAAGTGTTGTAACGTGTTAAATATGGACAACATCAAACCATAAACCACGTCCCTCAATGTTCTCTGTGTCCGACATCTTGTACAGAAGGCATCGAGTATCGTGATCATTGCTGACCATTGGACAAGTGTAATATGACAAGACACAATATCTTATTTCATGTAGGTAAATTTTCTTTTCCGAATCGAGAATGAAAACAACTTTGAACTAAAATTGGTGGTCGACACAAAGACAGAGCAAAATATTCAGAATATCAACGACACGTGTTAAGTTGAAACTTTTATGTCTGAACTGACTTCGGAAAACAAAGGGAAAAAATATCAAGAATGCTGAAATGAAAATAGAAGACTTGTCCACACCTAACGCATGTTCAGTTTTACACTGCGCCATGTCCCATATCACTAAGTATTTGGCAGAAAATTTATTGTGTATGTGTTGTGGGTCATGTGAAGTCACTACAACTTTGCGATTAGCGTGAAACGCAAGATATACTTTTTTTATGTTACTGAAGCTAAAGAAGCAAATGCAACAAATGTATTTTTTTTTCTTAAATTCCTTACAGTTTTCGATTTTTTTAAACTTGGCAAGTCATGAAAACATAAAACATTCATTCATTTTTGTAAGTAGAGAATGGAACTTATTAATGCACTTGTTTGACCAGTGGCAACGCTCGCCTGATTCTAAATAAAAATGCAGTTTTTGTCAATAGAGAACTATTACTGTGTGCAGTGACTATAGAAACAATGTAACAAATAAATTACTTTGCAAACATATGAAAAAGTTTATTAATTTATTGGTTTTAAAATATGATGCCCGCAAATTCGTTCATAGGGTTTACAAATCAATAAGATTATATGTCTGCTTCAAAAAAAGTTTTGAATGGCCCAAACAAAATTCTAAAAAATTATGGTAACGGTATTAAATAAGTTTTTTTTTTTTGCAAAAATTATTAAAAAAACTAAATTGTTTAACTATATAATTTGAGTACACCTATTCACCCCTCTACCACTTCCCCCCCTTCCAACCCCCCCCCCCAACAATTAATTTTCCCAGGGTAAAAGCAGTCTGTGTTGCACTCCGGCACATATAATTCTCTATGCGAAAAATAATGTCGATCTGTTGCTCAAGTTCTGTGTGAAATAAGAAGAAACCAACAAACACTCTTTCGCATTTATAATATCAGTATTATGTTAAATATATATTTTATAATGTTATTGTCATTAATGAAGTTTCGAGTGTGAGTTTTCAGATGCGTATTACACGACTTACCACTTCCTTACAAGCAGAGAAGATTACTGTAGGTGTGCGTGTAATCTGTAAGTATCGAGTCAGATCACCTTACGCAATATAAAAGGCAGTTATGAAATACAGCAATATGGCATTTGTTTTGGTCGAACAGCGCGTAATTTCTGTGAACTTGTGTGCGTTGGGGCGCGCGAGCGTGTATGTCCTGGCCCCTAAAAATTTGTTAACCCGTGAAACAAATTTTAACTTTGTTCACATATTGTGCTTGAATGTAAGAGCACATTTCTTTGTTCATGTCATGTTTATATTTTTTCAATGGCTGCCATGTAAACAGTCTGGTCACTTAAGATATACTCTATAAGCAAGTGTTATGTTTAATTTCTAAAAACTCGGCGTATATACGTAAACACTAATGTGGCTTTACTTTTATAAGTTTCATTTGTACCAATGTTCATATTACCAACATGAAGGCCATTTTTATGTTTTATTTTATCATGATTTATCTAAAGAAAATGTATGTTTCCTAATTTCATCAATTCGAGACACTCACAGTATTTGTAAGTGTATTTAATGTATTTTGTGCATATCGTATTTGTATTTTAAAAATAGCGGCAATCTTGACCGTGAGGTGAGGGAATGCTGGCACAATGGACCCGCATTCGGAATGATCAGGTATCGATTCCCGGCTCCGGCCATTGTTGTAGGGCCTATCAGTTTTCCACGTCCCGAAATCACTCGAAGCGAATTCTGGTATGGTTCCTTGACAAATTCTACGGCCGGAATGCCTCTCCTAGATCCTGCTCTTATGTACATTTGCGTGTCTCCATCTCAAATAACCTATCTGTCGACGAGACGGAAGGCCCGATGAGAATAAAAACTGCCGTTTAGATGTTATTTTATCAAATGAGCTAACAAAGAAACATTTGTGAAACTTGCACCAAACGTAGTAGGCCTGTACCTACACATAAGTAGCAAGATAAGAAGAATTTTATTGATTTTATTCACATTTAATGAATGCTGGCCATCTGGCAATTTTTCTAGCGCGCAAGAAATCCAAGGAACGATTTTTGAGGATTTCATCAAACTTAGTACACATCTAGTAGTTAGTTAGGTGACTTGACTTACATAACTTTATTTCATACAATGTTCATATTTTCTTAATGTAGCGTTTTGAACATATCTTGGCTATTTTCCTATCTAATGCCCGGACGAAGACGGAAACAATAAGGTCTCATTCAAGGTATTACACGCGCCTATTATCTTCCCGGATGTGGCAATCTGCATTCCAACTTTGTGCTGCAGGAATATGGAGTTCTTATGTCACGTTGCGTCAACTTAGATAACTGTTTCAAATTTCATAGCTGCCCAGTCCTGCACTGAAAAAAAAATACTTATTAGTCACTGTAAAATATTTTGTTAAAATAGACCTTACCAAATTTTTTTGTAGTTGCTACAAAATTTTTTTGTAGTCACTGCAAAACTTTATTGGGAACAGCAAAATTTTTTTGTGGTCACTACAAAAAAAATTTGGTAGGGTCCATTTTAACAAAATATTTTGCAGTGACTAATAAGTATTTTTTTTTTTTTTCAGTGTGACTGCCAACTGCATGATACGGAGTGTTCAGATGGGCCGCCATTACAACGTAGTTAACTATTTCCGTTCGAAACAGTTGGACCTGATAGTAAATTACTGCGTTTTATCAGTTGGCAGAAACGTCACGTGTTTCCTCATCTCTCAGTATAGGCACGGTATTAGATGGAGGTGTTTTCAAAGGACGGCGATGGCGCATGTACAGCTGTTTGCTCGCCTCTAGCGGACGATTGTGGAACTAAGGAGGGACAGATGACTCGCGGAGGAATGCAATAAACGAGGGCGGCAGATTATTGAAGACGTGCGCATTGAAGTGCTGTTCCATCGCTGGATCTCTCTGATCTCTCTTCTCTCCGGCACGCAGGAAACCTTGCCTCATCTACGCCTGTGACTCCAACAATCCCAAGGCTCCTTGAAGCATCATCGTACACCTACAAGACGGGGCCGCGCACTCGCCTCCTTCCAAGTCGATTCGGGTTCGAACCCCGACGGGGTTTGTAACCGGATTTTTGCGTGTGGGAATTGTGCCGGAGGATGTCGCTCATCTGCGGGATATTCTCGGGTCCGCCCTTCTCGTTCCTGCGCCTAATATGGCCTCATTGTTACATCATCCATCAGGATGAGCAGATGTCTACTGGCGCCCTGTAAGAATCATGCATCATGCGACATTATTATTGCCTACTTGACTTGACTAATACTATGTTCTAGTTGTAATAGGCTTTTTAGCCTAGATATGTACGCAAGAGTACTCGATGCTTAGTATATAAACTTCTTTGTCGACCTGTTCAGTATCATTGCTGCAGTTTGCTCACACCATTGTCATTTAGCATCATGTAAGCTGTTTATAATTTGAGATAAATATGCTATATATTGTATTTAAGTTGGTATTCTGTTGCATCGTATGAGTATCCAGCGCATGCATGGTCAAGTAAATGTAATACTTAGTACAGCTGGGCCACAATTTGAGCTGTTTATTCATTATATATGTTAAGTAATATATTCGTAAACTCCTCCTTACAGTCAGTTATGGGCGGTTGAGAGTAACGTCAACTCTACTGAAGAGCGTTTTGTCAAGAATGTTATCAAAATTAATTTTTTTAGGGCATGTATTACCACCTCCTGATTAAACTGGCTGAATACTATCTGCTGAATAGGCTATCATCTACTGATAATCAACCATTGTGTATTACAACCTCTGGATAGAAACCTGATAACTATCAGGTAGATATTAGGAGGTATTTGGTTAGTTGTTTCATAAGTTTGTAGCAAAAATGTTGCTAACTGTACACTTTTTAGTTGAAATTTGTTTCGTTGGGTTGTTATCGTTTAAGGTTCCATGAATATTACAAATTTTCACTGTTTCTCATGTTTAACAACATCAGTATTTAAATTTTTAATCAAACATATATGTATTAAATACGATTATAGACCGAGATGAGTTTAATTTTATAATTCACTCATGAAACACAATAAATACTGGTTAAAATTAAGCCGAAAGGGTGACTTGCGCAACTATAACACATAACAAATTACAATTATTTACAAAGCATTTTATTAAATTCCCGAACATAAAATAAACATGTAACTGTATCACCTTAATGAATAGCAAATTCTTTGTAAGCAGTTGTTCTATATCTTTAAATAGTTGTAATTTTACCGTCACTATGTTCAAAGTAGTTAAAATAGTATCAGTTCAAAACTAAAATAATCATAACAAAAATTTAAGCTTAAATATTTGCATATTTACTAATAATCTCGTAATTTACATTACCTTTTCTGTAGTCATCAAAACTTTGAATAGTAGGTCTTTATTTTGTGGACTTGAATCCTAACCTCAACCTCATGATTAAGAAACATATATGACGCCATTTTTGTTCCATTTACACATTTAAATTATTTATAAGTACCTATCTCCAGGTTCTAGTAGCTGATAGCTAATTCAGAGAATAGTCTCTCGGATAAGCGATGTCAGGGCGTCGTAATACTCTTTTCTGGACTATCTTCTAGGCATGTTTTGTCTAAAACTATATCCGGAGGTGATAATACAGGTCCTTTAACCTTAGGAATCAACTTTTTGTGCAGTGCAGTTTATAGTTTGCTAATTACTTGCACTCTTTCCTTTAAATTAGCCACAGACAGAAATTAGAGAATGAAAAGAAAAATTAACCAGAGATGTAAACATGCGTATTTGGTAGTCAAATATACTTATTTTGTAACAGCTTCATCTCAATCCCAAGTAACGTGAATACTTTTCCTTGTTTTCTTGCATGTTAACCATTGCCTTAGCCAATGACATCAGCTTACGAACTACAAATAAAAAAAAATAAAAAATGAGGCAGTCAATATTATATATTGTAGTTTGTATTCAACATTTATGGCGTTTCACACATTTCATTGTTGCCATGGATAACAATTAGCCGGGGTGTAGACAGATTATTTGGCTTTTTAATCCTGCCGACCGCAAGTGCGCAGAGGCGGTATGGGTTGATGATAAAATGCAAAGGGCGATTCTTGACAGTCAGAGTTTGTGGACATTCGCCGTCACAAAAAAATACACTCTGCTACGCAACGTGAGTGCTGGCAATCAATAAAAATGCGCAGTTTTGCTTCGGAACCGGAAAGAATTCTTGGCTCTGAGACTGCGGGATTTCTAGTAACAGCATGCCCAATTAACTGAAAAATGACAGCTTGATAGTTAACGATTGATAACGACTGTTAATTTTTACCTGAAAGTCATGTTTTATAGTCATTTTCGAAGAATCTAACGTCAATTGTTTTATGCCAACAATGCCCTAAATCTATGTGGCATGACACAGAGCGCTTCCCAGCAACTGCGACAGCATTTGTCTCTGTCGTGGCGGTTTTTTTTAAATTGGTTGTATAGTAATGTGCAACAATATATATTTCAGTCATTCAAGTTTCAAATAAGCAGAAAACATTTTATTTCGTAGGGGCCGCGTTGGCCGTGGAATCAGACCTCTCGCCTCCCACCAAGGCGATCCGGGCTCGATTCCCGGCGGGGTCGATGCCCGGATTTTCGCATGTGGGAATCGTGCCAGACGATACCGCTGGTCAGCGGGTTTTCTCGAGGATCTCCCGTTTTCCCCGCCCATTCATTCCTGCGCTTTTTCATATTCACATAATGACACATTCCGTCCCACACCAGCGCTGAAGACCTCGATGTTAAGCGCTGACCGAAATCTCTCTACCACACTCACGTTGTGTTAAAAACAGACGAGACTAATTTAATATTGAAAAAAATAATTTTTATTACGTACGATGTACTTCAGTTATGCCCGCTTCCTGCTTATGCTTTATTGTTTACCATAAAGAAGTTCGACCACGAAAAGGAAGGAGAATAATATTTAATTTCCCCTGGGTTATTGATTGTTCCATTTGGAAGGATTACGTCAATACTCAACAACGAACGACGGCATATCCTGTTACTAAAGCCAAGAGTTTCTTGCAGAAAAAAATTTTACCCGTTTGGATTTAATGTTTGTGCACGTTCATAGTCTGAACCACTTATATTAATATCTTTCAGTCGATTGCAGAACATCTCATTTGGCAGCTCTCTCTATCTCTCTCTCGTCTAGTCTTCCGATACTGTTGACCTAGTCATAACGAAACACTTCTTTTTTACTAGTTCAAATTCATCAGTGCTGAAGAATTTCATAGGGTTGTTGAGTTTTGTTGCTGGAAGATTTCATGCTAATGTCGGCAGACTGCTGACCATGCAACAAAAACGGTCGACAAATATTATGAAAAATTTATGAGCCAGTAATTTTTCAAAAGTAATCATTTTGCCTTCGTTGTGCAGGATGATAGATTTCCTTTCTGTCAAATGTTAATTCTCTGAAGATAAAGTTTTCGTCAAATGACACGTTGTCAACTGTACAGGAAGAATCTTCTGACGTATTATAAGCAAATTTCAGTTGTTACAAGCAGTACCAGGCAACGCAGTGTGGTCCGCGTTCAGTACAAACTTTTATTTCACGATGAGAGCGCAGAAAATCAACCTTCCCTCTGCAATACTATACTATCAGGCAGAGTGAAAAAATTCTGTCGCTATTGGCTTACAGCAGATGGGGTAAGGATTCAAGGTCATAGAGTAGCCAACCTTCTTTCGGCGTCACGGGCAGCGCACAACGCAATTAGTCATATTATAAGAAACCAGTTTAAAGTGACCTACTATAAAAGAAAAGTCTAACTACATTCAGAATTAAATAGAAGAAAAATTATTTTTGTAGGATATTTTTGTACATAATGAATTCAAAGCAGACGTTAACTCTACAAATTTTTCCGTTGAAGTGAATTCTTTGGAAATCGTTAAGTTATGCTATAAATATATTGAATAACATTTTTGGTGATTTTTTTAGACTGCACTGGTTCAATTGTTTTCGCTATGTGTTACAGCAGTCTTGCGAGTACAAGTACACTCAGTATAAGTTTTTCTTAGCGTACGAGCTGACGATATTGACTAATCAAAAGTCGCACTGTTGTAATGAAATACCAGATGCTCTTTTAACGCAGTTATTTCGCTTTGGAAATAGGAAGAACAAATGTGTTTAAACGAAAATAAAATAGAGGAATAGCTGTATTTAAAAATCTATGCACTTTATTTGGTTAAATTCATACTGAAGCCAGTAGAATGTTTATTTAATCAGCTGCTTCGGTTGAATTTGAGCATTATGTCCAATGTTGTTGCAATTTATTATCATGACTTTTATTTACGTAATTATCAGTTCTAAACGTGAAGTGGTTCGTCTACCTGGTTGTAGAATTTCAGTGTAGTATAGGTACTTGATTTGTTGCATAATTGTACAACGTCTTATCAGAGCACATCCAGACGAAAATAAAAAAAATAAATAAAAAGGATCTTCGATCGTTGTATATAATTGCGCGGATAAAATCACAACTTTCTTCCCTACAACCGGGCTATAGGTGGGGTTCTCACCCCACGTGTTGAATTTTCAATGTATTAAAATAAAAATATTTTTAACTAGAATTACTTAAACACTACTATTATTAGAGCGTCATAACATCGTACATTTCCTTTCGTATTCACGAGTGTTTACATACGCAATATCTAATGACTCCGAAAAAGGCGAGAATGTATTAATATGATTTAAAACTTATTTATGACTAATTGTGTCTGCAGAATTAGACAAGTGCTGTTGATTTAAAAACGTTTTTTGAATCATCTAAACAATACAACAAAACCAGTAATTCCAACTGGCTTGTGATAACCAATCTTAAAAATATTATTTCTCAGTAAAGTCTTAAAATCTAGTACTCTCGTTGATTCGTAACTACCTTAGGGACTCCAAATAAAATTAAACTACATTTATTTCAACGAAAAAATACAAGTTAATATCCTATAAGTCCCACTGTAACAGTGATACTATAGAAATACTTAATGTGGCCACATGTCCAGGCCGCCGAGTTAGGGTCTGAACTTCTGCCGTAGCAAGATTATTTAAAACTGCTCAACGCTATTGAGGGATGCCGGCTTGGGCATAGCATTCGAAGTACGCAGCAACGTGTGTGAATACTTACAATCATTGTCACCACTACTTATTAGAGCATATTTTATAGCGATCGAAAATAGCATAAATGTTTTTTGTGGTCTATTCAAGGTATGAATATCTAAGCGCAGAATAATTTAAAATGTATAAACTTGTACAACTGACCTTTAGTTTTGATATTGCCTACGTCGTTAAATGATAGAATCACCTCACAATACCTTATAGAAGCAAATTGTCGCAGAGAAGACAGCACGGCAGTGACTTGGGCCTATAGGCTAGTGGGAGGTATGACGCATGCGCAGTTCTAGGCCTCTAACGTACATAATACGTCCACCCAGCCAAACATCGTAATGAAACTGTATCAGTTTAACAGAAAGAGCAATAAAGCACTAGGTGTACGTGTCACTGTCGTTCTTATCACTACTTTATCCAAGAAGCAAAACAATGAAGATGGCACACATAAAAATAATTTCATGTTTACAGGATTGTTCCGAAATATTTTCGCACCACGTGAAATCACATTAAGTAATAATTCCGTGCGTATTTTAATGTTCAAGAATTTGAGCTTTGAAATTGCCATATTTTCAAACGCCGCCGTATACATTGAAAACACTTTCTTATTAGCTAACACGCGTATGACGTAATTCGACAGTTGCTTTCGTTTGCCGCCCGCCCGTCAGGCGTTGTACTAGGTTTTGAAATCTTACACTGACTTAAAAAACTGGGAAAAATTAATGAACCAGGTTACTTATAAGCTAACTCGTAAAATTTGCTCATTGTCAATGAATGTACCGTGACAGTTGATTATTTTCTTAGTTAATAACGAATATTTCACTGGTACTGAGTTGAGGGCAGTGAAGGCAGCAAGGTAGTTCTCGCATATTGCAGCGTTTTTAGTGGTAGGTTTGACTTTATGTAAATTTATTTCAAATTCCGGAGTGATGATAACTATATGCGTATCCATTTTATTGCGTTAAATCTGCTCAAGAATAATACATTTTGGTTTGAAGCCAACCGTATGAAGGTCGATTGCGTCCAAAAAATGAATCTACCAAGCTAACAGTTTAAATGCGTCAAAGCAAACCTGCTGTATCTTACAGACTGGTAATCGCTGATCAAGCTTTCCGATTGCGCGTGTAAGGAACATGACACAACAAATTAATTTATCTATTAAAAATCAATTTTTCCTTGCAATTATAGTTACGTTTCTTGTCAGTGACAATGAGAACTGCCAGCAGCAGCGCTGCCATATATTGGCGCATTTCGCAAACAGCCGTCCACCTCTCGAATTATCGGCCAATCACAGGTGACTTACACTCGGCTATTGGCTAAGCAGTTTCTACAGGCGAGGCGGCCACGCAGTGGAACAGCAAAAACACAGTAAACTGAACAGATGTCAAGATTTGGTCGCAAATTTTTAACTAAAAATGACTTATTTTTTCCATACTTATCGTATCATACGGTACACAATACACTGAAACAACCATCACATTCATAAACTAAACTTTTTTCGCTAATAGCAGACTGTTTCAGATTTCGTCTTTAGAAACCATACAGTCCGTCTTGTATTGTCACACGGTGCTGTAGTAAATATTGTATTTAGAATGAATTTAATTATATTGCTGTACAAAAGAGGTACTACACACGGATATAACTATTCGGAGTCCCAGCCATGCCCGTTCTTACCACACAAACAAGAAGATATCACGCAATTTCACGAACTAAACGTAAGTTTCAGCAGAGTTAATAGTAAACAGACGTGCAGTAACAAATCCAATGACGTCACAGGGACATCAACATGGCAGCACTCGTTTGTACCGAGATAAAATAAACGCTCTTTTGATTTATGTTATTCTCGGGTTATACGGGCACAAATAAAGAACTTGTGATCCCGTTAATAATTAAATTAAACGTACATAAAAATTAATTTTAAAATTAGGTAAGATCCCCATTTCAGGTAAGCGGTGCATTTGAATAGCTTCAGGTAGACATTGGCTTCAACACCATGAAAACTTTCTGCGTACAGCATGCGTATTAAACAAGCACATTCGTCCAACCGGAACTCATTTGTTCAGTAATAATATATACTTCATTGCTTATATGTACAGTAAATGTACAGAATCAGTCCACGTTTACGTAAAGGGCGAGAGGGAGAAACATAAATTCAGTACAAGGGCGCAGTTTGCTTGAGTAGCGTTTCTTCACAAAGTATACAATAATGTACATAAAATATTTTTTTTTTTTCATCTTTCATGTTTTTAAAACTGAACTAGAAATAAAAAATATCTCTCCTATCAAAATACTTTGACAATTTAAAAAAGAAAACCATATGGCAGTGCCATAAGTAATTGATGCAGGAATGTTCACCTAAATCACAAATAATTTTATTGTACTGTTATTGCTTAAAAAATTATGTGTGAATTTTCTCAACGGCAGTAACTTTCTACACTCCATACTATTATATGTTGCATGTGTCCCACGTTGTTTCGTTTTAAATATGAAAATAAATTTCGTATGATATATTATTTCATACTTCTAGCACGTTTTAAAATCTTTTACTATTTATTTTGATGTTTTCTGATTTTATTCTTGTATGAGGGAACATTGTGTACCGATTATTAAAAAATGGCTAAATTTGTACAAAATTGTTAAAATGATAAGACAGACTACGAAAATATGGCATTGTCATCCAGTTGTGACAAATTCCTAAGGTGTGAAGCTTCTAGCTCATTGTTAGGATAGTTTAAAATAGATTCCAAATATTTACCCAACATACAAACAGACAAGGGAGTAACTTAGTTAAAACATGGTAAAATACCAAATAATAAAAACTGCACGTGAGGAGTATTCGAGCTGATCAAATATATGGTGACACACGACATAAATGATGCGGGTAGTTACTCGCCAGTCATAAAGAGCACGCTAAAACATGAAAACGATGTTCAAAATAGGATATATTTCCTAGCATTTAGTTACAATTCAGCTACAATTGTCGTAGGTACTACGTCGCACAGCAAATAACGGATAGAGTGCACGTGCATCAAAAGCACCGCCACATAAATTTTCCTCTGTATTTGCACCTCTTCTGTGACGAGCGTACTTACTCCCACCTCCCCATAACCAGGACAGGAGGGGAGCAGTTTCGTCAGGTGTGGCACTCTCGTGGAATAATAAGACCTGCCTGTTCAGCGTCCCGCTCAGCTCTTACCTTGTCAACCAATGGAAGTGATTGTCGCATTCGTCCGCAGCGGCAAATTGGGTTAGCCAGACGACGAGAGGACGGATTTTAGGGGGATGAGGTCTCGTTCTGCGGCGTGGACTGTTTTCTTATATCCCCCGACGAATGAGGAAGCCGTAGAGGAGAGAGAAGTGAGTTAGAGCCAATAAGAACTGCCACCGCGCTCTGGAAGTAAAAAAAAAAAATTCAAAGGTAATTGTGTCTAGACGTTTGAGCGATTCACTTTGAAACTGAAAGGAAGCAGGCAAAGTATCGCTTTACAGAGCTGGGTGTTGCCAATTGTTTCAAAGTAATTGGCTACATTCACACAATTTTATTGGCAATGTAAAAATAAGGAACTCTGTTTCTTCACGTACAGCTCATTTTAACTATTTCCTTCTTAAAAACTTATCTCCCTCTTTGTGTGCCTGTTTGTGTTTTCCATCCCTGCTCAAAGTAGGCTTCTAAAACGTGTGATGGTGCAAAAGATGTATGTACTGGCTTCCAAAACTACCGCTATTCAAGACCCTAAGAAAACTGTAAAACTTTACGAAACAATTGACTGGTGATCAAAAATATTGAGCCGTATGCATTTGTACAGTACATAAACTCTGAATCAAATTTCGAAATGTATTGTATAACTACAAACATATATGAAATGTATTATTAGTCATTCGTCGTAAATTATGTAACTGAATCCATTTACATTCCGCACACAAAACTCTACTCTAGCGTGAACTATTTTTTAATGTCAGTAGTTCACCTACCAATATATTAGTAAACTGAAATAACAAAAATTACGAAAATTAAATGCTTCCGTTAATAACATCTAAAAATGTAACGTTCTGATTACACAACACACAAGAAAACATTATAATTTACATTATTGGCAAACAAAAATAAATGTATTGATAACTTTATAGAAATCAAGAACTAAAAAAATCTACATAGTGTGTATTCCGTAAAAAAATGTTTCAAATGATTTGTCTTCGTTGGGATGAAAAGTGTTATACTTTTCACATAAAATCTATTTTAATTATAGCCAACAATATCATAATTTTATGCGTATAGCAATCGTAGGTAGCATAACTTTTCGAAAAACTGACAATCTGTACGAAATAATTTATAAATGAATTGCTTAATACAATGGCATTCCTTAATGTGTGTACATCACTAGTGAAAGGAGTTCGAAAGTCTCAGTAATATTTCTCCTTCGACACTAATTTGTTCGTATTGATTTAATAATCAGAGCTGTCACACTAAACCTTTTTATGTCCTTCAATTTGTAATTATGTTTTTTAAGAGGCATTTAATCGCTTTCATTCGCTGCGTGCCAAACTGGCGTGCATGATTGACGTTTAACTATTTTTCCTATGGGACTTTAAGCTACGATTCCACAATTTTATTTGTGGACAGTTTGTAACTAAGCCCAACGATTGCTTTTAGGGTTCCATTTTTACTAATCCTGGAGGTATTCTTGTAGCGACAACAGTTTAATAAAACCTTTCAAGTTATTTAGGTGCTCCAAAATCATGTTTCTAATATTCGTGCTGCAATTTAAAAATCATATAATCATAGTTTGAGGTGTGCGTATTTTTTTGCAGACAAACGTATTGCAAATTAGTTCAATGGTTTCGCGTAGAATGAAACAAGCACGGCATGCTACAACATCGATTATACGCTAAGTGCATAGAACTGTTCAGGGCAGTGAATACTGCAGATAACCTGACGTTCGTAGAAAACCAAATAAATACAAGAGTTTGCTTGAGGTTTGAAATTGATATCCACTTATATTTAATTGTTTTGCTGCTGGCTTCTTAAGAGTTTCGAAACTGATCCAAATTCATGAAATTTATAAGTCCAGCATATCAGGTTGATAACATTAATTTGTAACTGACTCTCCAGTCGATCACACAGAGAAGATGTAGGGCCTATTTGTTGATCTGTCAACTGATTGCATTAGTCAGTTGTAATTCTGTAGCTTACGTATTTTGTTATTTTCTTACCATGGCCGCGTAGCCTTTCAACAGTTAAAAAAAAAAAAAAACTGAATTTTCTTTGTATTTATGCCAAGCATATTACATGTACATACAACTAACATTTTCTTTCCCGTGGAATAGGAAAATCCATGATATTTAATGTAGTATTATCTTTCCTGAAGATGAAAATGACAATTTTTTAGCAATGCAATATAAAAAACCGAAAGGTATTCGAATATACATCTTGGGAATTAAGAAGAGGGCACTTTGACCACGCAAGTACCACCACGTTACTATAAGAACTAATGAACTTAAAGAGGACATGCGATGTGTTACTACTGACATAACACGTGTTTTAAACGTTGTTTATTTAGGTTGTTACGTTATTTAAATTAACGAATATTTCAATATAACTTGATCTCCACAAATGCCACGTGAAAGTAATTTTATGATGAGGGTTCAGAAGCGCCGGTGCTTCTGTAGAGCTTAGGACATACTAGACATGTAATTATTTGGACGTATCATAAAGTTTCAGGTCGATGAGGACTAAAGTTTGAAAAGCTTAATAAAAATTGTTACTGTGCATATTTATATCTGCTTCTCGGATTTGTATGTGCCTCTTACTTGCGACAAATGTGTAATTTAGAATTGTTGTGCAAACAGTGAGACTAGGAAGTAAATAAAGTGACTCGTATTATTTATAAATTTAAACTTTCCGTCTTTTCATCCCTCTGCATTGTTGGCGCTAGTTAAAAAGGCCTGCAGGGAATTCGCCATTACTTTTTCAGTCCAGCCAAGATGGTGCAGAGGTCAGCGTTATTTCGTCATATTAGATTGTATGTTACGCCAATACTTTGGATACGGTCACACTGGATATAGGACTGCTTCACATAAACATGTTCAGTTTCATGGATCGGTTACACGGGCTACGAACGAGTTCTGATCGCAGACTCTTCCCGTTCATAGCAAACTGGTTTCATATGTAGTTTCGAATAACATACCTTCAATGTTTCTCTCCTATTGGCTGCTTGGAGGAACGATCTGTGTAACATATATGACTGATTTTTGGTCCGACATTTTGCACTCGTTACAATAAATTAACTTTTAAGCGTAAAATAATTATATCTACTAAACACACAGCAGCAGTATTACAATTATATGCAATATGATAATTGAAAAGACACAAAAGTTGATTGTAGATATGATACTAGTTACAGCGAAGCCATGAAAGATTGCGACACACAACATGGTATAATGACAAGAACTGGGAGAGGAGTCTGTCGTGGTCTTTGTTAAGGAACCATCACAACATAGCCTGGAGCAATTTCGGGGAACTAATGAAAATGTAAGAGATTTGTGTTTTGTACGTATAATGAACGGTATTCGTGAAACACGTAACTAATTTTTCTGATAGTTCAAAAAAATTACGGAAATAATAATCTCCACAAGTCTCATTATTTTCTCACCTCGGTAATTGTGTGTACTTAGTATTCTAACCATCAATAGTTCATATACTGCACATAGTACATGTGCTACCCACTTGTTACCACCACAAACAATGTATCGCGTAGTACGTTTCAATGTAGAACAATAGGAACCACTTAAAAATTAGAGATATATTCATGTTCGGGTAAGTGACTTTGGGTAAGTCTGACCGCACAATACACTGATACTATATCTGTGAATTCACGTCAGATATGTGTTTTTTCAGTGAAATCAACGTCGAATATAGGTAAATAGTTGCAAGTGGCTAAACGAAGAACATAATGTAACGTAAACTAAAAATACCAAAGGTTTGATAATAGTAATAATAATAATAATAATAATAATAATAATAATAATAATAATAATAATAATACAGCCAAGAAAACAACAGTAAAGGTTTGTGATAAAAATACGTTTTTCCTTTCATGAAATTTAATAGATGCCACAAATCTAGGAGTGTTGCTCACCTGTAGCCTACTGATGCCGAAGGGGAAGATGTTATGCTAGGTATGTACCTGGTTAATCACAGTTTCGTAACGCAGATGCTAAAAGGACAGTGTCCTTAATGGTTATCATACTGAGCTCTAGTACCAAAACCATTTGATTCCTTCCGAGGTCTATAATGTTGTATGATTATCATTAAGAGACCAAAATCGTCATATCCATAGTATATTTCTCAGTGACTGCGTATGATGAACGTTTCTACACTTTGAGGCATATTAAGTCATATAAATTTGAAAATCAAAAGTTCTTTGCACATCGCTGGTGCGATAAAATCGTAGCAAACTTTTCTGGTCAAGTCATACTGTATTTGTGATTCCCTGCGATTACTTATAACGACACAAATTTGTTGCAAATCTGAGCCTTAATAATACACCCTTATCGAGATTTGATTCACGCGACTTTAATATTTCTAGTAAAACTGCATGAAAATCTTTAATATCTTACGCATAAGAGAGCCGTTATAATACGACATATTATGAATATCATTTGGCAGAATGTTCAGGCCACTTATCTAGTGATAACAGAAAAAAATATAAATTATGGTGTAATCAAGTGTGTAACATGATAATGTACATTAAATCAACAAATAATGAATTATATGTTCAAAATTTAAAATGTATCAAGATGTGTGTAATTTTTAAATAAGCTAACTAAATATGCTGTCTATCTGCTTTTTTGAGTTCTGAAAATAAATCTGAAAGGGCTTGACGTTAATATTAACATTATTTACTTGTTTTTGACAGTGTCCTCGACAAAGTAAAAATATAAAAATTACACATACCCTACATATATAGACTATAGACAATATACTAACAACGAAAATGTTCATATTTATTAATTTAATTTGTCCAAATAGTCAGCAGGCCACACGTCGTAAGGCGACAAGAAGAGTCCCCATGATAAGTTGGCACGAGAGGTTGATAAGACTCACCAACATTTCAAGAGAGGCCAAGGGACGTCGAGCAACGTTAACACGTTGGATTCGCATTCATGAGTACCCGGGTTTGATGCCCGGCTCTGACCATCCTGATTTCAGATTTCCATTTTTTTCAGAAGAATGCTGGAATAATTTCATAGTATAGACCATGGCCGACTCCTCTTGCTGCTCCTGTAATTCTACTTCACCGTGTGTCAACATCTCTAATGGAAACTTAACTAACTTAAAGAGATAGAAGTCAGCAACCTGTGGATGCCAGACGATACAATGTGTCAGTATTCTGCCCTACAACATCGCCAGTAAACGCTGGCCTTCAAGTCATCACGATACTGGAACTAGGAACCATCATTTAAGTATTTCATCCAATCCCTACTCTGAGTATGATCTGTCGAGGAGACGGCCATCCCTGATGACAAGTACGTCGTCGACAGTGAATGGTTGGGTGGCGATGGTGGGGAGGAAGGGGGTAAGTAATTTGTCTAGGAGGCTGGAGTCTCTCATTTGCCAGAGTGTCGCAGCGCGGGCCGTGTAAAAAGCCCAGGCTTGGCTCGGGACAATCCCCGCCTGTCTGTGAGCATGACAAGGTGAACGATCCATGGGCCGGGGGGCAGGGAAGTGAACGACACCCGGTTGCTATAAAGACTCTTCATTACTACACGCGTTAGGCACCGCTGCTCTCGCCTCTGATGACAGACAAAGGAAGGTGGTGCTCCTATCTTCCTGTATCGACTTACTCTCGGCTTGGCGACTGTGTTTCTGTCGGGTCTACAGCTGCGTTACAAAATGCCTGCATCTCTGTATTCTTATCATATTCTTTTATTGGCTATTCAAGGTAAAGCAAGTATATTTCAAAATTCCTTAACGAAAAATAACAGTTAGTCCCTATATATTTCATAATACTCAACGACACGTTTCATAATAATAACATTAATATCAGTACAGTACAAAGCTAAAAGCTGTCAGCCTAAGAGTAACGTTGTACGGAATGCTTTAATTTACAATTTTTCCTCCTCTATAAGCATTCGTAACGGCATATAAAAATAGAAATATGCTGTCAATATTTGTCCACTACAGCTTTATACATTGTTAGATTTTAAATTACTTACAAATTATGTGATACAAATTTAATATTTCTTATTTTCCAACAAATGACAAGTAATGTGGAAGTAATTTATAAACTAACAATTCAAATGTTGTAGTATACTCACATTTAGAGTAATAAATTTAAAATTGTTAATACGCCTTCATATTGCTTGTGGTAGGGTAAATACTGAAAACTAAACATAACAAAATGCACCAATGCCCATAACAGATAAACCTCTTCCTTGGGCAATGCTTATTGGCTGACGTTGACACTTTCACTTTGTAATTGACTCTTCCTCGTGCCATGGACCAAAATAAACTCTCCTCACATTCTAGACTGGGCACGTCAATAAATCGGACTTACGAATACGTTACTGGTGTAACAGAAGATTTTAATGATGCATCGTTTGAAAGAAAACTTGGTGAGTGACTTAAGGGTGTAATAAATACAGACCAATATTTCGAAACATACTATAAGATTAAAACAAATGTATGTTTAATTTTACTGTCGAAACCAGCCTGTTACTTATTTCTTACAGTTGGATATATTTATATTGAAAAACAACACACAACATACGGACATATGGTCAATATGTACCACTTTATTAGCAATAAGCCAGCCAAAATTGCCTACTTGAGTGTTCAGTGAAGTCTTGTCTATTGGTGAGTGAAACATCAAAATATTATGTCTAATAACACATAACTTACGGTACTTTGAAAATGTAATGTATTTTGCTACGAGAAATATAATCATGTGGTTCATTATCATGTATTACCATTTAAATAACGATAGTTAATTCGGACTGTTTTGAGAACAATGTCATTAAATCTGCTCGTAATGATTCTAGTAATGTGAGATCGTGACTTGTATTCTAAAATGTCCTTAGGAGTTCATCCAATAGAATACACAATAAGCTACATTTTGTCTTGCATTGTGACTGGCCTTACATGATCACAAGAAAAACTGAATGTATGGAACACAAACCCTAAAAGGGGAAATCAATGGAAGGAAAATATCGTAAGATCAGAAGGTCAGATGAATTCAAATACTAAGGAGAGTGGACCCAACACAATGGACTGAAAAAGAGGGCAGTCGAAGGAAGAGCCAGAAAGTTTGACTTGACCTATAAATTATCGCAAAACAGGCACAACAAACAAGCGATATCTTACAAAGCATAAATAAGCACCATAATTCAGTTATAAGCCAGACAGATTCTGTATTTTAAAGTATCTCATCTTAAATAAGAAGGGGTAGCTAGAAGAACTTGAAAGGAAGGAAAGGAAGATTCTCAGTAATGTTCTGCATCCCCAGAAGACTACCAAGCGAAGAATACTCTACAATACAGCGAAAAGATCGCGACACAGTGCGGAAGCGACGATTGAAATTTTTGAACACCTGCAAGAATGGGCAAAAACCGAATGAGCAGAAAGATCTTCAATTACATCACATCATTGTGGTTTAACTGTAAGTTGGTCGAAGAGGTCAAAAGAGGTGCGTAAGAAACCGGTATTAAACTAACGATGATCCAAAACAGAGAATAATTCTGTAGCAAAGTCGACAGAATACAACAGTAAGAAAATTAAGTATTAAATGAGAGGTTTATGAAAAGGCAAAATGCCTCAAATTCGCCATTCTAAAATAAATAAATATACTTGCGAGGAAGAGAGAATGAAAATATGTGAAATAATGACAAGGTTTCTGGAAAGAGAGGAAAAGAAATACCATAAAGCCCAAAGTTCCACGCGTTCAATAGTACCAGATTCGGAAAGAAGATAACAGAAAATATCCAAAACAACCACTTACAACGTTATTATAATAAAAATTTTGAATTTTGTTCAAAATCAACTCAAATCTATTTACATTTCTCTATTTATTTTTTACATAAATCTTATTTGTCCGACCATATATTTTCCGAAATACAGATGTTAAAATAAACACGATAAGTAAATTGCGTTTTGTATTCTGGCTCATACGTGGTCGAACTATCTGTGGTTTCACGTACAACAAGAATTAATGTGTAAAAGCACTTCTTTTAAGTACGTGGGAAAAAATTTGGTTTTATTAAAGGATTGTCTAGTACACGAAAAACCAATGAAATAATCCAAAAATAATCACTTCTTCAATATTACAATGTAGTGGCTCAGTAATATAGGGGTACTGAATGACTAAAGTTTTCACGAAGATGTAACTTGGAATGTGTCGACTAGTATTCTTATCCTTTGAGAGAAAACCAAGTAAATTATTTGTTTAATATATCATAAATAAACACGTTAGTGTACGTGTCTTATTTTATGAAACTAAACCGCTGTACTGTTCAGTGCCAGATGCTAGCACATACTGTATCTAATAGTCATAATCGACATTTTATTTATCTTATCTTCAAATATTATTACTTTTATGCCACGTAAATAAAAACAAATATTTTTTCCATAATTTCTTGACAAATTAACTCTTTGCAGTGCTACATATTTGGCTATAGTAATAAATAAACGATCACAATTTAGTTTTTGCAATTTCATATTATGCTATGGCCAAACACAGTGTATTATCGAGTTGCACGTTTCCTATCTATCCTATACATAACACACCACGTTACCATGAGCAGTGGAATAGCATAAACGTAAATCTTGAGTCTTGTTCAAATAACGGTAAAGTATGTTTAAAATGTTTTAAATGTAATTTTCCTAAACAATTTTGATATATACTGAAATAGGCAATATGAAATCATAATTATAGTCAGGAATACAAATGATGCACTGCATGTAATCTTTCCGATAGTACTTATTGTTGTGATATTTCACTCAGTCATCAAAACGCTACCATACCCTTCTCATACATCTCTTGATCTAAATATTACTTCCGGTTTAAACCGAATATTGCAACACGGACAGCTTCCTGTCCCTGGTCTATCATGCCACGATCTCATGACGTAACTTGCGTGCTCTACCAATACCACAGTCTAAATAATTATTGCACAGGAGTTTAAAAAAGATAACACCCCTGACTTGTTGAACAATACAGCCTCATTGCCTTGGAATGACACATGGCAAGTGTACAGTAGATGACGTAGTAAAACACTCAACGTGTCTGTTAATTTTCTTGATACTTAATGCGCAAGACAAATCTTGTCTCCATACGCTTCCTCCCTCAACATTGGTGACGCAAGAAATTATCTTCCCAATGGCACAACAGGACGCAGAATAGCTGTATTACAAACAATTCTACAGAAGCGATTTACGGGCGTCCACGTATTTTTTTGGAAATGCAATAATCATCTGAGAAATAGATTCACGCAAAGAGAAAGGAATCAATAAATCACTCATTCTTTACAAATCTGTAAACGTGATTGATCGACTTCACAGTTCTGGATAGGTTTGAATGCGTATGGGGATACAATATTAAGTTATGCCACACATCAGTGACATTAACCGAAATGACATGAACTAGCATTTATGTATTTATTTATTTATTGGTACACAAAGGTTCCTGAGGGCAATTGCCCTATAATGGAACAGTGCATACAAAAGGCGACATAATATAACACAATATTTCCCCGAGTTGAATTACACATAAAATAAAAATATATAGTCTACTCTCTCTTAAGAATGTATCCCTAAAAACTTTACTACATATGTTCATTTACATGAGAGATGTTCAAAATGTACAAGGAACTTAGAAATTTGTACTTACGCATATATTGCGTAGAATTGCCAAAGGAAGCAGAAAACAATACATAAATCTGAGAAAAACATGTACATAAGTAAAACACATGAAAGTATAAGAAAACAAACATATGACATAACAGCAGATACACACGGAAACAGCAACACACTACATTTACAGCAGTGGGTAATACAAATAAACCCAAACTATTCATGTAAGGATTTATAACACAAGGTAAAACTTAGGTCATATGCATACATTTGCCAAGAGAGGAAAAATGTACAAAGACTCCAGGAGAACACCAAGCTATATTAAGTTTACAACATGCAAAACTTATTTAAAACATAAATTATACTTATGACACTGGATCACTGAGCGTGTTCTTTAGCAATTAGTTGACTGTATAAGAAGACATATAAACACTCATCATATAACAACATTAGAAATCAACAAGGAAATAAGTTTAATTACTAGTAGACACACGTGTATTCATACACGTACATATTGTTAATAAGTTTACAACAAGTATGTGTTAAATTAATCCAAAATTTAAACATATAAAAGGTTAATAACACAAGATAGAGTAGCTCTATACATTTACCATAAGTGAATGAATTAACAACAATCATACATGGACTGGAGACAAGAATAATAATAAAATTAACTAACCACTAGCAGTGACACTAGACACAACAACACTTAAATTTTTATCATAACATATAGAAAGTTTACGTAATCTATAGTTAAATTGCACATTACCATCACAGGTGAGCATCCGAGGTTAGCTATTGTACAACTCATCACAGTATTCCATTTTTATTTTATTTTTAAAGGAGACTGTGATTTTTTATGGTTTTATACTTGTTTGGGAGTTTATTATATGTTGTTGTTAGGAAGTGTTTGACACTTTCGAGGCCATACTTAGTGCTACAGCTAACCTTTTTGTGGAAATTAGGAGCATGTCTTGTAGAATGTAAGTGAATGTCATTGTTTAGGATGGTAGGCATATTGCAGAACATTTCATTTTTAACAACTTTAAACATGTATTGTGCAGCAGATATTTTGGACAAATATTTCAGAGGGAGAATACCGCTATCAACGTACATATTCTACACAGGTGTAGACATGTGATAACCATACAATAATCTCACTGCCCTCTTCTGTAGAGTTTCTACTTCATGAACATAGTCGTTTCTAGAGTTAGTCCATATTGCATTCATAAAACTCAAGTGAGTATGTATCATAGCATTATAAATCATTTTTAAGAAATGTTATGGAATTTTATTTCTTAGGCGCGGTAAAACATCTATTACAGGTATACTTTTTTTTCTGCAAACGCCTTACATGTTTTTCCCAGGTTAGATGAGTATCTAAGTAGAGTCCAAGATATTTAGTAGATGATACACAGCTTAAAGGTATATTATTTATTTTAACATTCACATTGGTATGGATAGTTTTAGCTGGTATGTGGAAAAACATGTAGTGGGTTTTATTTTTATTCATGGAAAGTTTGTTACGGTGGAACCATTGGGTAAAAATGAATATATCCTTCTGCATCTGTTCAAGTAATTCATCAGCTAAGTCTCCACTGTAAAAAAGGCTGGTATCGTCAGCAAAGATGGTAATTCTGCCCTAAAGGTTACATCTGCCGATAGCATTTATATATATTAAGAACAGAATGGGGCCTAACACAGAGACTTGTGGCACCCCTTTATTTACTTTTATACGGCTACGTTCCTTTGTACCAACAGAAACATACTGCATTATACTTGTGAGGTACTTTCTGAATCACTGGAGCACCATCCTTCTGACTCCAGCTAACTGTATCTTGTATAGTAGTAACTCATGATTAACGGTATCGAATGTTTTTTTTAATCAATAAATAAGCAGAGTGATATTTTTCCCTTATCCAAAGAATCTTGGAGTTTCGAGACAATGTAAACTGCAGCGTTGAGGACGCTATTTCTCTCTAAACCCGTATTGAGCTGTAGAGAAGTATGAATTCCCATTCAGATATCCCAGGAGTTGTTTTTTTACTACCTTTTCTAGAATTTTAGATACTGCTGGTAAAACTGAAATTGGTCTGTAATTGGTAGGGTTAGATTTGTCACCGGATTTGAAAATGGATACAACTTTAGCTATTTTTAAGATATCAGGTGCCCTGCCTTGGCTGATTGAAATATTAACAATCTCTGTTATAGGGGTTAGTAATAGCAGTTTTTTTTAGAATTCTTGAGTTAATTGGGTCAATACCATTAGTTGCTCTTCTTTCAAATCCATTATAATGTCTTTGATTTCATTTTCAGATACTGGAGAAAAGAATAAAGGGTCAGGTGCTACATTTATGATTCCTGTTTTTATGTTACTGACCGAAATGTTTTTGATTAGCTGACTGGCAACATTTGTAAAGAATTCATTAAAGGCATTAATAATTGACTGCTTATCTACTATTGTAATCCCCTTATAAATTATTGAATCACAGTCTTTAAATTGCCTACTTGGAGAGTTGCTTTTTATTTCATTTAGCACGTTAAGTTCAATAGATGGGTTGTTTAAGTTATGTTCAGTTGTGTTCTTGTAGAAACTATTTTTAGATTACGTTTCATTTTAAAAAAAACGAGGTTATTGCACCTCTTACATCCCTAAAAACATATTCATTAATCTTTTACTTTTTCTATACAGTGATTGTTTTCGTTTGACCAAGCTCAAGAATTCGTTAGTGATCCAGGGAGACCGTTCTGGGGGACTGCTCGATACTTTTTTGGTTTTAGAACAACTTTTTAATTTTTTAATATGCTCAATAAAGCAGTCATATTTATTGTTCACATCTACGTGATTGCAATCAAAAGAGTTGTTCGAAAGGTATTTGTTCAAGGCTTTAATGTTTGTATTATATGTTATCTCCCTGGTGGTCTGTTTATTAGTATTGTCTGTACCACAAACGGTAAAGATGAGAATATTATGATCACTATGATAATTGTGCATGTTGGCCAAGTGGTGCACTTGGTCAGTAGAATTATATAGTATGTGGTCAGTTAACGTGTTTGAGTTTGCGGTTGACCGTATTGGGAGGTTTACATTTACTTTAAATTCTTCTATTCCCATGGCTACAGTGGTTAAAACCATGATCTGCTGTTTATTGGTAAATTTTAAAGGAATAAACAAGAGCATATATTACAAACTTAATTTGGCAGTTTTTTTTTTCATTATGTTTTCGCCGTGATAGATTATAATTCCAACAGACAACAAATTGAATGGTTTTGATAATTTATTAAACAACCGAACATTTCATATGGTTAACTAAAACTATGTTGTTTATTGTCATGAAATTATTATCCAATGTGATAAAAACCATTTTCAACAGAATTTCCAAACCGATTTTTGATATAGTCTCTCGTTTAGGCTTAAAAGAAAGCTATTGCTAAAACAAATTAAACAAGCGACCATGGCCTTAAAGTGGCTATAAGAAATTTGCATGATAAAAAAATAATTTGAAAGAGAATTAAGATTCGTTACTAATGTAATTCTAGTATATAAATAATCCAATACATATCTACAGTTCGCACAGACAGGATTCATATTTGAATTATAAAATTATTACCTTATTTCACTATATCTTGTACACAGTATTTTTAGTTCCTTACTTAAACACTCACACAGTTTTCTAACACTTGGAAAATCGCGTATGTATAACCAATTCCAAAATCCCCGAAGCCCTCCATAAATAAATTACAGCCCCGTACCATTGCTACGAGAATTGTCCAAAGTAATTAAGAACATTAACCTTATTTAGGCAAGGTCTTATCCTGCATTTTATAAACGACTTGACCAATACCTTTCAGGTTTCCGTAGTAATCGCAGTACAAGCACTTCTGTAAATATTGTTTTAGGGCGTGTTACATAATTCTACACTAAAAGCATTAACTGTAGGTTTCTTGAAGTCAATTTGCGAAAATTAAACAATAGCAATCCTAGACAATAGTTTTAACCAATATTGTAAACAAAATTGTTTCCAGTCAATCGCCCATCCTTTGGAAGACCAGTTCTACCAGGTACAAACACTTACTGATTTGAAGTCTCGCAGCAGGTTGTACTGTCTCTAACTTCCTTCATGCACTACATTGAGATTAGTTGCCTGTGGTAGTAGATCTTAGGCTGGAGCATCCTTGGTCAGAGTCGCCCTTCGTTGCTACCTTCCTCTGAGGCACAATCTCTGACGCCGGAACCTCGTGCATTTAACTGGATGCGGCGCAAGAGATCACGCATAACGAATTAGTAATTCTGGATAAATATTTATTCATAAAATTGGAAAATGCCATTATCTAGGATTGTCATCGAGTATTTTATCCATATAGGCTTCGAAAAAAGCGTAGAAATCAATTGATGTTTCCAGCGTTTATTTATCTACCACGCACTATTAAGACGTTTGACTGATCATATAGGCTATACGGGACAAGTTACTTTCTACACATTCTTAAACTGTAATAAGTACTATACTGAAGTTATGAACATGGCATGAAAGAAATACACGAAAGTCAAATAAGCTTACTTGTGTGAACCTTGTTTGGAAATTCAGAAAAACATTTTTCACAGATGTTTTGTTATCCTTACAAAACTATAAAATTGCCGTCATTTCGACAATATAAGCACCAATTAAAGTAAACACAAAAGTCAAGTCACCTTACGGGGTAATTCATGTGTACCGAGTTTAAACGAATTCGATAACACGGTTCCTTATACATCTTATGAGAAATAAAATAGAATGACAGCCATTTTATAAATTTTGGAACCACATGATCGTAAAACACAAAAGTCTAGGCAGATTACAAAGTATTAGGTCTTAGATTATATTCGGTCAAAGGTTTTAAAAGTTGTTATGGGGACGTAGACAAACACTCCCACACACAGACACGCTCAATTCCAACTACATGCCATAGTATCATTAGATTTTATATCAAAACTAATAAATTAAAATATGAAAACAATATTTTTTCCGTCACGTTTAACTTACGGTAAAATCGCAACCAAATTAGAAGTTCTTAATAATAACAGTATTTTTGTACAATTTAGGTGTTACTTCTATGTCTGTTTTTCGAGCTTTGTTCAAAGTTAAGCAAGATAACTACTTTGGAAATTTTAACTTTATCACTTTGCTGTAGTTTGTACACCTTAATTGGGAAAGTTGTGTACCAATAAATACACCAGAAATAAAAAAAAATATATTAAGTCACGTCCAACTGAGTGTGGTATATAAGATCCGTATAGCTCCTATGCCAAGCAATAAATGAATAATAAATACTTAATACCCTGAATCCTCCCTAATGGTGCAATGTTCTTCATTTCTTTCAGATTGAAGATTTTCGCAAGATTCAGCTTAAAATATTGCTATTGAGGCTTAGCTGCCGTAGACTGAATACATTATTTATGGAATTTAAAAGCATGTATTATAGTTAAAGAAATACTAAATTCAGGTTAGTTAACTCTGAAATTTTAATGAAACAAAATACTCATGTTGTTAACAAAGCACACAGGTTCACACACAAGAGAAAAATGTAGTACTACTGTAAATATAATTGAGAAATATTGTTCAAACACTTCTGATTTGAAACAAAAAATAATAATTTCTAAATTAGAGTTCACCCATCATCACAAACGTATAAAACGATTTTTAATCCCTAGTACTAATTAATGTATATCAACAATTTCTCGTGTTTTGATATTACTTTATTTGAAATACAATCAAAAAGACATATTTACAGCAAGTGCATGCAATATTGTATATAAAGAAACAATGTGAGTACAGAGCTCACTCAGTCTGATGTTCCCCCAGGCGTGTATCAGAGACGGGCATGTTCAACCCTCAGGCTGCTGCAGGGAAGTGTTCCTTTCAGACTGACGAGCCAGCCGCTGTAGATAATTAGTATCGCTTATTAATTAGTGCGGCTGAGATGTAAGGGACTTCTTCCTGCTCCCCTGCCCCCAGCTCGCGTGTTCTGTCTAATTAATTGCCTCCACAGACACTGAGCTTCGCAAGAAATGTTCTTCCCTGCCAGTGAAGTTAATCCCTCAAGCTACCGTGCAGAGAAGATTCAAATTCACTGCATTATGTCCAGTTTAAAAATATAATTCAAGCTAGCATCAAAAAGAAGGTAGCTTCAACTCGAGCATGTAAAACCGAAGCGAATAAATAGCCAATAAATTCCGGCAAATGTTTTACTTGCTTCTGTATATTGCACCATTCCATAAAAGAAACTATCTAAATTCAAAGTTAGTTTATTTTATCCATGTAACGCCGCAATTCTATCTTTTTTCTGAATTTCATCATTTATCTCCTAAAACTATACACTTTGATTTAATTCAGGAAATCTACGTCAGCTCTAAATGAGGTGTGTTCAGATAATATAACAAAAAAGGAGATATTTATTATTATTATATACTTAAGATATAATTAAATTATTTTAGGTATGTGCTTTCTTAAGGAAAATGTATTTCTATTTAAAAAAAAGTTACCAGAATTTAATAATGAATCTCAAAAGCCAATCAGTTCGAGTTTATAGTTATTCATCCCATATAAATAACACACGATGAAAATATTTAGCAGTGTTCTCGTGACTAAAAACACAAATATCGTAATTCGCACTATCGTGTTTAGAAATGCCGCCGAATCTAGGGAATCGCACGAATAATTCTTAGGCTACGTTCAATTTTGCCTATTGAAACAAACAATCCCGGTAATTTTGCTTAGATGCACTACAGCGAACTTTCTCAACTATACCTACCACTCTACTGAATTAAACAAAACTCCCATAAAAGTACAGGAATAAATGCACAGAGGAAATTAAATAACACTACTAATTATATGTTCACATACATACAAATCTACCATTTAGACTTTTAGAGAGAACACATTCCGTGGTGGGAAGCGTGGCGGACGTTGCTGTTTACTGATGAAATTTTCTCAGGGAACTCCAGTTTCCACCACCTCGCTCATTCCATCGCTGCTCCACACTCATCTCACCTCGCCTCATACATTCTTCGGTCTGGAGTGAGACAGGCTTGTCTCGCTAGTCGAGCAGCCGGCCCAACCTTCACTCCGGCCTTCTCTCAAACACACTGTGGCGCCGCTAAAAGAAGAAAGGATTTTTTTTTTTTTTGCTATTATAGATAACTACTCAAGATCATTGCAGTATTTCTTCCAGTGCCGAAGGTGTTAAAACATATATGTAAATTGATTTATATGAAAAAAAGAGCAATTGCATGCAAATATAACTTACCGTCAAAAATTTTTTTTTTAATTTTATGCTGTGGTAACAATGATAAAATCAAAATATTTGTTTTGAGACCATTAAATAAATAAATACGTACAGTTAAGTATTTAACGTACCGTTAGGTTTCAAATCCTTTAGTTTTATCCATTTAAAAAAAAATGTTTCTCATTTCTTCACTAAATAGCACCGAACTTAATATTTTGTGTAGCGCCGATGTTACACCTGTAGTCAAAGCATCCACATTTGACAGTTTTATAGTACGACCTGCATTTAACGTGAACCCGTCTATCACTGAGAGAAGATTGACATTTCTGAGACATGTTATTGCTGGTATCGTTATTATTTAATGAACGTGCTCCCAATAGAGTGACTAGTGTCCTTCATTGATTCAGAGATCGAAGCGGACGTTAGCACGGGTAAAAATACGGTAAAAACATAAATTTCTCTCCTTTGAACACAACTGTAACATACGTCTAAATAAAATAATTAACCGTTATCTATGAATTAATAGCATTTGATAGAAGAAATGTTGCAATATGTGTTAGTGTTCCCTCAGAACTGTGCCAGGTGCAGGTATTCAGGTAGTCAATCGTTCCAGGCAACGGGCAATGTGCATTCCTAATGCTGCTGACACCACGACGAATGATTCAGCAAACACTCTTCAATTAAGAGCTATGGAAAGGCACAATATCGAGCGGACGACTGGAATACGCAATGGCTCAATAAATCTGAACTACTTATCAAAATTCTGTAAAAAATTGTTTGCCGAGTAGTTATTTTATCAGCGGACATTTCTTTATATAGCACTATGCGGTAGTATGCTTTACTTTTCAGAAAAATTGAAAACAGTTTTTAGAAAAAGAAGGGCTTGAAACCACAAAATCTACAAAAATTTTAAAATTGAATTTTTTATAATTTTTAGTATGAAAATGTATAGGCGTCTATAATAACCGAATTTCACAAATACACGCGTTTTCATTTAAAAATAATTTTAACACCAGTAAACCTTTCGCGCAGAGATTTTCGGATAGCAAATTTGTTCTCAAATCAAAACGCGAGCATTTTTGAAATTCGGTTATTACATTTATAGGTCTATATATTATTAGACTATATTAAAGGTTATAAAAATTACAGTTATACATTTTAATAGCTTTTGTGGTTTCGAGCTCTCATTTTTTTTAAAAACCGTTTATACATTTTAACTCGAAAGTAAATTATACTCCCGCATAGTGCTACATAAACTAACGTCCGCTGATAAAATATCTACTCGGCAAAAAAATATCATCGAATTTTATTGAGTATTTCAGATTTTATTGGCTATTGAGTATTCTAGTTGTCCGCTTGACGTCGTACCTTTCCATACCCTGGAATTAATATGTTGCTTCCAGGACTCAGTGATCGTTCTTGCATCGTTCATCATGAGAGTACACGGCTGAGCAAACATTTTCATTCTTTTCAAATGTTCACCAATAGCCAATAAGTTTAGAAGCTCTGATTTTTATCGACGTCGCACATAATAGTTCAACCTGCAATACGTAGTACTTAGTCCTAGTGTACTGTACAGAGTTCAAAATTCACGCAATGACATTATCAGGTTTGATAATATAAAGTAATGAAACATGAAGCTACGTGAAGCCACAGTTTTCAAAGCCTACCGACATTTGTGAGCGAATGGTTCAACTGTACAAAATAATACGTAATTCCTGCACTGTTTTTTCTGCAATCGCAATAAATTTTCTGCATTACTATGAGTAACAGTAATGCTACAGAATCTTTAATTGCAATGGTAAATAATGCTCGTAGTTAACTTACTCTATTCAGCAGGCAATTTTATGCCCTTAAATTATTATTTATATTGCATGACTGAACATTCAGTTAAGATTCGCCCTGCCAGAGTTTGCGCTAGTCATAAACGAGTAGTGATCTAGAAGCTCATTTTATTGTAGCTGAGACTAAATGTTCAGACTAGCGTATTTATAAATCAGTATTCTAGTCTCGAACATTCGCAAATACTCTATAAAAACTAATGTCGTCAGTAGCGGTTTTCTGTAAAGGCAAAAATCCACATTAAGTACATTCCTCACGGTATGATTTACGCTCTCATATCGTATTTGTAACTGTCTAGAGTCTTATTAGTTGTGTGAATGTTACCGTCACTATCATCACTTTATCAAGAAAACACACATACATCAGATTTAAACACTGTTATTTAGTGGATCACTGTGGAAAAATCGTTCAAGAATATTTTTCATTTGCTTTAAAAAAATATTCAGTACTGTAGCAATATAGAATGTTTAGTTCAGTATCAGGACGACCAACTCTGTTCTTTGCGCTTCCATAGCATTCAGTATCGCCAAAGATCCTGCAGTCTCGCATTTTCTCAAACCAATTTTGCATCCTATCGCATCACTGCAGAATAAGGAGCTTAGTAAATGCAATAAGAATAAAGTCACTCTTTCACTTCGTGCGCACTGTTAGTTTAAATGTAAGTATTAAAAGAAGCGTTCAGTTAATATAGAACATAGTTCTACTCAGTGGCGCAGCCACGTTTTTTTATACCGATTTGTATACCATTATTATTAAAATCGCAAATATTTTTCACGGAACACTAGGTTTACCTACGGTGTAAAACAAAATCATCAAAAATAGCTTTCTATCCACCATAGCATATTAATATATTTTTTTAATCCAATTTGTATTCGTAGTTTTGGGAGAAGTGTTAACAACTTAAGCCGCCGTCGCTGAGCCACTGTATTACTAATTTACAATGTTTAAATAACTGCATTATAAAACTTAACATTTGTGTTTGCCTGTTTATCACTTGAAGTAACTTTAAAGTTAAACGATGTCCTGCGTTCAGTGGTCAGACTTAAACGCCACAAAAAATTTTAAAAGTTTGCAGGACCGAGCACAAGATCTGAATTTCCGTGGAACTTCAGTTTCAGCTGATTATTCAAAAAAATTAAAGCATCGTACGTCAGTTTTAGTCGCTTTTATACAAATTAATCTTCTTGCATGATTCTTGTTTCAAAAACAGCAGAATTTATTTAAAATTTTTACGTATTGAAATATAACATAAATAAATTCACTTGAACCGAAGGAAAAGTACTAAGTCTATTACCAACTGTTTAATGTGCTGCCAGTAATGAACATTTAAGTTTAAGTGTAGTTTGTACGCTTGTCTCCATCTTGTAAGGAACACTCTCGTAATTTAAGTGGCATAACTGAATATAGAGAAAATTAGAAACAACCGGCCGTAAATCATGATGGATTATCATATAGGGAAGAAATTTGTGTGCCAGTTACATCACTAAGGTTGGAATTTATAGTCAATGGTTTGTTCCGTAAATATGTTAATAAGTACTTCATAAAGTAAAGTTTATTTTTCAAGTATTACTTATTTCAGAAATGAATTCCTAAACACGTAATTCACGAATTGATATGTAAACAAGTAGCCTACTGCTTATGTAGACAAAAATTTTTTTGATGAAATAACCAAATAAAAATGTCTGCAATAATATTACTCTCATGAAACAACATAACTTTTATTTTATTCAGAGCAATTATCATGTTTATTAAAAAATTTGGTTTCTTTTGTTTGTCCTATTTAATGTAATGCATTTTTCTTATATTTGCATACATGTTCAAAATTAAATAGCAGTGCGGGTGTTATAAACTGATTAGTTATTGTGTTCGCATCATTACTTTTATTTAGGCAGTTTTTAAACTGAGAAATAAAATATAATACTCGCATGACCAGACTCAATAAAATGCTCGTTTTAAATGAAAACGTACATAATACTTGTCGATAAAAGTATTTTACTTAATGGGTGTTTCTGTTGATTTACAGCACAAGAACGTAAATTATACTGAAATAAAGTTAATACATGTCTAGCTATAGCTGAACTTTCTTTACTTACCAACTGACAACGTTGCTTAGCATCGCAAATCTGGTCATCTTATGTTGCAATTGAAATAAAGTTTATAATCGTAACGAAGCATTGCCAGACATATTTTAGCTGACTTAAAGCACATTGTGATTTTCGAGAATTATGTGGTAAAGTGAACGACCTAGAGTTCTAAATTTTTTGTTGGGAACTTATAATTACCTTTCTGTGATCTTCAACCTTGGCAAGCTACCGCTTGACAGAAATTTATGTTCTGTGAGTAGCTAAAGTTCATTCATTTTAATCAAATGAATAGTTGTCTTGTTTTTATAATTATGTCCTTACAACACTGCTGTCATCGCCTGAAAATGTAACGCACTTTTATTATAGTATGTGCTTGACCGCATCTCATGTTTCCTTACGACAGTGTACATAGAGATAAAACAAATTTGCTTGAAACATGTTCTATGTGGTAGTTTTTTCTAGTAGTGGGCACTGTTCTTGTGAAAAATGTAAACCACAATTTCTTTACTAACATGTTAGCTGGCCTCCGTAGCGAAGTCGGTTAGGTACCGGTCTACGTTGCGAAAGGTACTGGATTCGAATCCCTTCTCGGGCATGGGCGTTGTGCTGTCCCTTTGCTTAGTTTCACCCTCATCGGCTCTTATAAGACGTCGTTGTTAAAGAGCCGTAAAAACCTCTCACCTCACCTTATTTACATTTTAGATTAATAACTTAAGATTTACGAAAATATAGCCGTTTGCGCTGTACTAAGTTTGACGTTTCATAGGCCTAGATAGGCTTAGATATAAATGTTTTATAGGTGAAGTTTAAACATGTTCAATCTGCGACGTTTGAATATTAAAATGTAAACGTAATGTTGATTTATTTTTAAATCGGAATTTTCAAATAAAACATAATTTCAAGTGAAACGCACAGTAACACAATGAAACTATTTGAAGATAGTTAAGAAATTAGGTTACGTTTTTGTGGCTACGTCTGTTACTTTCTTTTTTTTTCTTGTACGTTTTAGGCAGATTTATTTAAGTTTATCCAAATACATCGAATTTTTATGCAATCATATACGTGTGAAGGTATGAATTGCTTACATTATCTCTATCCTTAAACACAAAATGAGTACTGCAAGAGGAATTCACAATAGAGCTTCGAGAAAAGGCGCGGCGCGATGATTATTAGCCAACCACAGCTTTGACTCTGGCGGAGAGTGTCACGAGTTTTGCAGCCGTCACAGACGTTGGATAATTTGATGATGTACTACTTGTCAACTTGGATAAACAATGCTTATTTTATTGCATACACTTGTGAAAATATATTACTTATTTAGCGACTGTGAATTCTGTATGAGCAGTACTTATTTGAAGTGTACTTCAATGTGAATTTCATTAAGCGGTCACAATAAGTAATATTTGTTTCTGGAACAATCAATTGAATACCATACTTAAGCAGGAATATAAATGGTAATTGTTTCAAGCATTGCTTATATCACGACTATAAATTCCTTCCTAAGAGTTTGACCAAAAACAGTTTGTCATGAATTAGCGTTCCTTGTTATACGACATCAATTTATTTCAGCGCTTCTGTAGGTACTCACAGATGAATACCGATTATTTCGGCAGTGTGGCACATAAGAGCACAGTGGACCAAATAATTGCGTAGCTCAGAGCGTCGAGGTATTGGATGATAACAAAAATCTGCTGCACCAGTTGATATTAATGGTATTTTTAAAGATTTTATTCCATCTTCAAATTTATATTAGGCAAGCAACTAAATATTAAAATCTCGTATAGGCCCAGGCTTGTTGCTACAAGGATTCTTCTTGCACAGTTTCAAGCAGATTCTGAGCAGGGGTGGTAGCCAATTGACAGTCCCCCAACAGAAGGTAGCCGTAATGAAATAAGGGATGACAAATGGAGCAGCGACGAAATGTAAGGGTGGGGAAATCGAAATTCCCCAGAGAAAACCCGCGCCAGCCAACAACAACGCCCGCCACGTTTCCCAAATGCAAAATAATCCTGGACCAACATCACCGCTGTTCGAGCCCGGATTGAGTTGGTGAGAGGAGATTGGTCTGACCATTCGGCCACGGCAGCCATAAGGCAAGCTTTCACAACACACTTATTTCAATCAACTCAGTATCCTTAAGTTGTTGGAGTATTATGCTAGGCAATAATTACTCTAGAGTCATCATCATACATTCAGAGATGAGAGTCTTATTTTGATCAGCCTCATACACGTATGATACACATCTACCAAACCACATAACGGGAAATAGAAGAAACGGAGAATAAATAACTTAATTCGTGGTAGATACATAGTTGTAAAACTAAATAAAATATTTTGAAAAGTTCTATAGCGACTTTAAGTCCACAAATTTATCTTCACACCGACGCGAATTCGTCGTTTTCGTGCCTCTAGAATAAAAGGTTCAGTAATATACTTAAGTACGGCGTGCTTACCAATTGCCGTTATTACAGCCCTAGTTTTGAGGTTGACACTGTCAACATAATGTGGTAATGTCTGAAAAGTAATGGTGGAACATTCTTCGTTGGTGTTTAGGGCACAGTCGTCATTGAAGTTCATTTAAAAGATGATCAGTAATGACTTGAGTGTGGAGTGATCGGTTAACCAGTACATTCGTGTAACCTTGTGGTAAACAACGTACGCAGTCCGTTCAATATGGCAGGGAACAGTTTCATAGTTAACTACTTAGTTATTTACTAACTAACTAAATGCTATATTGAACATGCCGCTTGTCGAATATACATATTAACCTTTTAACCTGTCCTCTAGCATTAAAATATTTTGCAGTCTGTGCCACTGAAGAATAACCGCTTGCTGTCACTATACGACCACTAAATATAACCATATGTAATAAACTGGAATCCATTTGACGATCGCATGTCATTCGCCACACACAAAATTTTCCATCTGAGTGTCACAAGTTACAGCACAATTCTTTGCTCCAGATCAAACATTACCATAAAACGGGGTGAATAGAATCACCGTGGTGTGAATAGAATCAAAATTTGAAACAAATTTCTCGCCAACAACGTTTATTTTTAAAAGTTACGTTCCAATCAAACTATCTGTCGACAGCATTAATTTGCCTACCAAGAAGAAAAAGTTTCTGAAGCAAATATTACACAGATAATTTCGTTCCAATTCTTTTAATCCTATTCACCCCAGCGATCCTATTCACCCCAGCGATCCTATTCACCCCAGCGATCCTATTCACCCCAGCGATCCTATTCACCCCAGCGATCCTATTCACCCCAGCGATCCTATTCACCCAGTTTTACGGTACACATTCCTAGTCGTCCCAGTTCCATGCTGCTCCGATCATAGTGCTTCCGCGTTAATTGATATAATGTGCGTTTAATAAACTCATACATGAGCTTTGAACACAAGTACTCGTAACACTTGGCGTCCAGACTTGGTGATTACTGCATACTCATTGTCTCTGTGACTGAGAAATCCATTGGAGAGAGAGAGTAAACAAATGACATGTCATGTTTCCGTAGAAACTTCCACCTTCGACTGCCTTTGTAGGCCAGCAACATATGACTTGTCATGTTCCTGTAGAAACATCTCCAACTCTCGACTGACTTTGTAGGCCAGCATACGGTGCCAAATTTATACGGTATTTTCGTGAACGTGTTTGCCTTTACAATTTCTCAACCACATACCTGTAAGTCAACTTGAACGTCTTGAGAAATAGGATGTGTTAGTATATTGCTAAGGTGTGTAACTAGTTACTAAGCCACTCTCTAATTTCCTTATTGTGTAGCACTAACCAACATCGATTTAGCTGAAACGTAATACACGTGATGTGACGTACGGAAGTATGTGCAAACAATTTTGATCGGACCGATTATGTACACAAGTATAGTAATTTAGTTACCTAAAAAGAAGGAAAGCATTTGAGATTCTCGGTGACCTATATTTTCTGGCATCCCAGTAAATCTGGCCGTATTAACACACAAACAAAATGTTCAGGAACAAATTATTACAAACACAAACATATTTCATCTGCGGAGCTAATAGTCTTCAGTCCATAGATATCCTGCCGTTGCCATTTGTAATGTGCTAGATGGTGAAGGAGAGAGCGGGTAATCATTATAATTAGTGTACACGCAGTGAATTTGTGGCTTTCGTCTAATGGGGTACCTTATCCGATACCTGACTGCTTCACTAGCATTTTGGCGTACTTGCCCACACACAAAATACATATCATTTAACTCCGCTAAAATATGGCAAGCCGAGACACACTAGCGAGTTACCTGTATGCGGTAAACTAGTGGTTCCTAGATGTAACATACTCCAGTTGTAATTATTTACTCAAATAAAGTAATTTGTTTATACTATTTGTTACTGAACACTGTGTAGTATTTCTCTTAGATATATTCTATAAATGAATGCAGGACGGACCAGAATTGCGGAAAAATTTGAAATGCGTGTTGGCAGCCATGTAGGGTACAGTTGGCAGCGCAGCAAGACTGTGCGAATGTGGCAGAGAACATGTTGCCAGTTAATAATATAAGCACAGTGAAGCGTTTCACAGCGTGTATTTGCCGTGAAAGAGTTTCACAAAAAGTGGGATAGTTGTACCGCTGCACGCAGGCAACACTTCAATTAAGGATGTCAGGATCGTGCCACGCTGTCAAAACATTGGCTACCAGTTTCGAGGATACGAGTAACTGACAAGGATTGCGAGTGCCTAGTAACGGAAATTCTGTTTGTTGATGTAGCTACTGACACTGAACTGCGCATTGTCGGACACACACATGTAGTCAAGAAAACCGGGGTTATCATTATTCATTCTCATTACTTATTTTCAGCGCTGCTTCCGCACCCATCCTATAATCCAGTGGTTTAAACTCATTTGTAAGTTTTAATTCGTACGGATGCAAATTTAAATCCCGGTGGAGTATACTATGGGCGGTTAGTTGGCAGACTTTCAATGATGTAGTATGTTAAGAGCTGAGCGTTGAGGACGACGTGTAAATGGAGCCGTACAACTTCGATAGTATCTAGTGTTCAATGTGTGCGAGGAGCTCCTGCGAAATTCTTCTCGAGTGCTGAACCTGTCTCCTCGAAACAAGTAGCCCTTTAGTTTGATAATGTGCACGTTCCTGGCGACCTGTATTGAATTGTCATCTGCGCGCATCAGTCAAACTAGTCCCTTTTTTTTTTTTTTTTTTTTTTTTTAATAAAATTCATTCACGGAAAAGGTACGCTGTGTACCAATTCACTTCCATTATTACTAAATGGCAACATGTTCTCTGTCACATCAAATATAATTATGCTAAAAATATGTTTTTTTACGGGACAGTTTGTCTAGTTGCTCTGCAGTCGCTAACGTAGTTAATAAAATACGAAAACATAGAAAAAGGAATTTTAACTTTGTTGGTTAAGAGAGTTATCATTTAACTTTAAAATAATATGAAACTAATTTTAGCTTCCAAATTACCATCTTCGTAGAGCTTAAAATTCAGGAAATCTCTGTGATTGGTCAGTTGGCACATCTTACCTATTCCTGCACTAGAGCGGCAGAAATTGTCCCTGTGCCAACATTAAACCTAGATATTTCCAACCTGTAAAAAAATAACCTTTGCCATATTCGCACAATCTTGTAGCTCTACGAACTGTATTTGCTACCACCATGCTTGTCTAATGTTCTTATTTTTCTGATCCATCCTGAATTCACGCGGTTAAGGAAATAAATATTTTCAAAAATGCTTTACAATACTAAAATTACTGCATGCTTACGTTTGTGGTATTATTGTCAAACTGCCGTAGTTGTGTATCTATACCATTCGCTAAAGTCAGAGTAAATGTAAGTAACTGCATGTTGCTAATATCATACACTATAAAGAAATATAGGATAAGACCTTTTACAAAAGGCCATTTATCGAGGCCGTCCTGTAGATTGTTCTCTCCTGTGTCGTTCAAAGTTATAAGGGTCATAACCACGTATTAATATAGGTCAACAAAGAAAATCCTTGAAAATCCAGTTGCCAAAGAAATTCCTTGTAAAACTACACAAAGTATTCGTTGTATTAAAATACAAAGTGTATCTTTGTAAGGTTACACGCTATAACCAGCGTAATGTACAGTACATGCAATAAAGACAAAATTTAATGTTAAATACCCATTTTAATTTAATATTGACGCTAAACGTATTTACGAAATAACGCTTAAATACATGCATTTTACTTTAAATAATTTTTAATTAAATTAAAATATCGAAAAACCACGTAGATGTGACACATTCCCACGTATAAATTCTTCGCATCTTACCTCTAGACCACCTGACTACGGTGAAGAACGGGCATAAAAGACAATAGTACATGGTCAATATTAAAATTCACCTTGTTCCAGACATGTGCTTTCAAGAGGATACGATTTTTGTACAATAATGTAATTTTCGGCAAGCCTGTGTTTTTTGGTAGACTACGCATCTTCCCTAAACGTATTTGAAATCAAATAACTTTATAAGCAAAAATATTTATACATTTGCATGAGTTTGTAAAACTACAAAAAATTCTTCAATGATTTTACAAAGGAAATTTTTGTGCTTTTTCAAGGAACTGTAAATTTACAAAGAAAATCTTTGTACAGTTTACAAGTTTTTGTAGTGGGTACTTAAAAAGAGTTTAAATTATTTTTATTAATGGTCACAAATAAAGTAAAAGTTTTAAATTATTCCATATAATCAAAGATCATCATAACGTATATGCAAGGTTTGTAACATATATATCGTTAATATATCTGAAGAATTGACATTTTTCTACAACTACATTACAAATACGTCTCTTGTAAGTTAACAAGCAAACATTTTTACAAGATAATCCTTTGTATTTGTGTTAAAATACAACGGTTGTTATTTCTTATTTCAGTGCAGAATAGTCCACAGCGATGATTCCCACACGAAACAGCATAGATACTGTAATTGTTTTGGTGCGAGCATAACATTTCCAATATTTGCTCCTCATTTGTCTGTTCGTAATTCGTGACCAATGGAACGCGCTTAAGCTGTGCCGCCCAGTATCGGAGACTGTAGGTGGTGCTTCTATTTCCAATTATTTTCCGGTCGTTCCAATCTTCTGTCCGTTATTTACGTCTTTTCTTTTCTGATCCCAGCTCTTTCTTGGATCCCGCGCCTCTACTACTGTATCCCCCTCCACCCTAGAAATACACCATCCTTCTCCACTTAGCTCTCTTCTACCAGCTCCGTCCAACTGGCACTCATGTGTGGGGGACGGGAGGTAAGAGCGGATGCTATGTCGCTGCCCCTGCCTCTTCATTAAAGGTTTTGGAAGCTTTCCAGGTTGGTAGGACGTCGGGAGTTTTATTTATTGGGAGCGGGTTGGGTAAGGTGGTTACAAATTTCTTTAGGTTCTCGTACCTACCGGAAACATGATTAAAATGCTACACCCGGATACCGCTGGTTTACTGTCGCGTCGGAAGTGATGTAATCGAATTTGCTGCGACGCTTTAAAGACTGCATCAGTGCTCCGTGAGAGGAGTTTACATGTTGTCTTGTGTGTATTTCGTAAGTTATATTTTAAAGAAACACATATGTTTCTCAAATGATCGATTTATTTTTAACAATGTTCTTTGCAATTCGAATTAGAGAAAAAACTTTAAAGGTCAACACTTTTTAATTTTCATTCCGTTTGTAACAGTTTCAGGCTTAAAGATTTCCTAAAAAAAAAAAAAAAAAAAAAAAAAAAAAAAAAAAAAAAAAAAAAAAAAAAAAAAAAAAAAAAAAAAAAAAAAAAAAAAAAAAAAAAAAAAAAAAAAAAAAAAAAAAAAAAAAAAAAAAAAAAAAATGTAGCGTGTTTTTCAAAATAATTTTGCGGCTACAAATTATTCAATAGTATTTTGCCGTTCGTTAAAGATTTTATTTCATATGAATGGTTGTTTTGCTCTCTAACTTGTAAAAATGCCACTATACAATCGTCAGACTGACCGTGTTTTTTAATCAACGAAGAAACATGAAATCCTTTAGTTAACATTGTACGAATACGCCAGCCAGCTCAGTATTTTACGTCCAGGAGGAAATTTTAAATAGTAATGTTTAGGCCTATAGTTATGACACTGCAACCATGGAGGTTATTGCCATTTACAGGCGCAATATCAATCTGAAACCAATATTTTAGGTACTCGCATGATAATAAGTTTGTACTAATGTGAGGTGAAGTGACATTTTAAAGTTTTTTTTCAGTCTGTTTGAATTTGTTAATTATGTAAAATATTTTTCACGACCGTTTCGTTTTACTATTTGCTGATATTCTTGAATGGCATTAGTTCATAAAATACTTTATGTATGTACCAAAAGTGAGTTTCAGTTTTATTAATTAATGAATCTCAACTTTTTCAGAAGTTCAAAACCTGCATATGCATTAGGCAGATAAAGTTAAATGGTACAAAATGGCCTGTACACTTATGTACACAAAAGTAATTTATATCTCTAGTACAGAGTTCCGACTTATAATACTATGTATGTAAGGGCCGCAGAATCATGCTAATAGGAAAAAAAAGGATTTAAATAATTGCGATTTTCAAATTTGTCTTATGCTATTTGCCAAACATTGAAATTTGAATTCAAAGGAAAGAGTATGAGTACTTGAATAAAAATAGTTTTGAATTATTACTACTCGAGACTGTTGGTTAATTACTTTTAATGTTTTCACAACAAAATTCAAACATATAACTTGCCATGTAAAGGGAACGTTATCTTCTGTTCTAGAAGCATAGTATCGATAAAAAAAAAGTAAATATTATCACGTATGCCAGTTTCGCAAGTGCTTATTTGTCGATTACTGTTGTGCAACAACAAACAAAGCTGACAGCTGACTTGTCTCTTTTTGAAAGGTGATGTGGTGTATACATATGTGTATATACACATATATGTATATCTGTATGTGTATATGTATACATACACATATACATGTATATATGTAAATGTATATACACATATATATATACGTATATATAGGTATGTATATATATATATATGTATACATATGTATATATTCATATATATGTATATATGTGTATGTATATATGTTTATGTATTTATGTGTACATGTATATATATATGGGTATATGTATATGTATGTATAATAAGGTACCTGTAACGAATATAGACCTAAAAGGTTCAAGAATCATGTGTGCCTAAGTCTTTACTTATGTTACTAATATAACACATGTTTGGCGTAATCCAGATATTTATGGATGGTGTATGTTCGTACTGTAGACTACTGTAGAGTTAGTGTGTATCGATCTCACATCGATCTCGACATTACCAGAAAGTGGCGACTAGTGAGCCATATTCGATACATGTACCCCATATATATTTATATATATATATATATATATATATATATATATATATATATATATATATATATATATATATAGGTGTGTGTATGTGTTTGTTCGTGTGTGTGTAAATAGAGCGCAAAGAGTCATTTATTTAATTGACTCGACTGTATATTAATTGGTCCTCGGTCACCCAATTTGTTTGGACATATTTTTTGTATTTTCAAAGATTTTCTGTTTGTGTAAAAGAAAGTAGAATTAAGAATATGAGTGAGCATAATATGTGACCATGTATGTATACACGCACAACAGAATCTCTTTGTGTGCCGTGATGTGCATGGATGTGTGGAAAACGATGCTGTTATGAACAAATGTTTATATAGGTTTTAAAATTTCATACTGGGTTAGAATTAATAATTATCACTCGCTTAGCTGTAAAATATGAAAATTGTATTTACTTTCAATCCTGAATCATATCCCGGTAATAATGGCCGTTGCTAGTCGCTTATTCCAAGTAGAAGGTACATACAATATTTGGATTGACAAAACAAATATTAACATTTGCGGAACCACGGACATGTTAGGCAACAAAACGCAGATTCTCTGCCCCACATATTCGGACGTAGTGGAGGTTTACTGTACCGTTCAGGTGAAAGGTAGCCTCACGGCTAAGAAACAATCTGGTATAGAAATATTCGACTCCCATTAAGTGCTGCATATCAGTGCAGATCTGATCGCGCAAACTTTTGTCACCGGGTGTAATGCCTTGGAGCTATTGAATCCGGAATGTTTTCATTTGCAGGTTTTTTTTTCTCAGCGCCCTCCAAACATTTGGATATGCAATTCCTACCTCATAACTGGCAGGAGATGTTTGTCTTTGTGGACTTCTGAGTAATGTTTTACAGATCTGTTTAACCTGTTCCTTTAGATGTTGATGGCCACCCACTGCGTCTGCCTTTACAAAGACATTCAGTTTTTTTTAAACTAATGTAAGTCAGTACAGTCATAAGAGGATTTTCTGGTAGATGGAGCCTACGTGAATGCGATCCCACATTTCCGACGCACTGCGGTTGCGGAATTTCTCTTGCAGAATTCCATTCCGCATAATGTTTTTCCTTTGGTCTGCCAGACGTGTTACAATCTATGGACGCAATTTTCGAACATCACAGTAGCAAAGAAAACTTCCTGAGTTGCTTATTCCAAACACATATTCGTGTAACAACTTAACTCAACACAAACATATTTTTACAATCGTTTAAAGTGATTACATCGTTTTGAATAATCCTGTACGTATATGCACATACATATACTGGTATATAAATAAATATATATATGTATACATATGTAATAAAACCCTTCTTTTTTATGTGATTTTCGCTTACGAAAGTCACTTACATAAATATTTCAAATACATGTCTTTATATGTTGGAGCTTTTACCCCCAAAAAAGTGAAAAGGGGGAAAAATGTGAAATGTGTCTTCAATGAATTGTCGAAATATCTCGAACCAACCGGCTATCGTCTTGGATTTAAATTCTGTGAGAGTCTCACCAAATTAAAAAAAAAGTAGTCTTAGGATTTATTGAAATTCAACCTGTAAATATGTGGAAATAAGTAAATTGTGTTCGATATACCAGCAATAGCTTTCGAATCCCTTAATTTTTTTTCCTCTTTGGAATGCTTTTTACAAAAAAATTCGAAAATTATATTCCACAATGTTTTCTAAATATTACCCACATAAATCAGAAGTATGTGGTTTTAATGAATCGTCGATGATGCTTAAAAAAGCATGCCCTAATTGTGAATTTAACTACCGTAGGAAACTAACACTTATTCCCAAATTTATATTTAAGGATGTCACCCTTAAAGAGGTGAAAATATGGAAAATTGGTTTTACATTAACACTCGATATTTGACCAACCATTTTAAAAATAGAGGTTTTGTTACGTTATGAACGATGATTACATAACCACATTAAATGTCGTACAGATTTTCTATATTTAATGGAAATAGTTACATCAAGAAAAATATATTTGTAGACCAGTGGGCAGATGATCCAAGAAGCGTGTATGACAAACGATTTTTGAACTAAATGGACTTTAACACACTACTATACTTTAGATTTGTTATGTAGTACAATATCTGATTTCATGGGCACGTGGGTATTTATGTATTTATTTTATTTAAATGAATGAACACTTCCAGCCATGGTATAGTACATAATTCTAGTATGTATATATATATATATATATATATATATATATATATATTTGTAGTTATGTAGATGTACCTACTATATGTATATATATTTGTAGTTATGTAGATATACCTACTATATGTATATATATTGTTGCGTGCCATGTTCCTGGAGGCCAGTGGTCGGCGGCTGTTTCGTAACACCTTGAGGGCTGGCCGATGACTCAAAGCCCGGGTGGCTCATAGTGGGAATCCCGCCGAACCTACGTCATAGATACCTGTCCCAACTGCGTCTTAACCCTTCGAGGGCGGCGGACGTGACTGCCAGCACATCCGAAACATGATGAAATATCTATTTTTAGACCCCTGTAATGCGGGGAATAACCGACTGTCTGGGCTAGTATAAAAGCACAGAATCGGCACATTTGAGAGAGTTCGCTATTGGAAGTGCTAGAGGAAGGT